>JAQJVL010001621.1:118502-163860 GCA_035578905.1 Stictocephala bisonia | reverse complement strand
ATTGGTCACAATTGTTGAATTAATATAACTGTAAAAAATGTTCAGAAATAAACTAACTAATAATTATTAACTACAAGATTATTTACACATTTAAGTATTTTATCACTGACATATTTTTTCCCTAGACTATTCAAATGAAAACCATTATTTGTATGGAACCTTTGACCTAATCTACTTATATCTATATATGTACAAATTTTGAAAATATACAGATTTTTTCTATTTCAATGTTTGTTTTCCTTATTTCTTCATTGATGCATGACCAATGTGGCAAATCATGGCAATGTGGTACTGAAAATACAACTGAGTTGCTTATCCAAAGTTCAACAATCTGTACAATCTGTTTCCTAAGAGTCGAAAGAAGGTTCTTTGCATCATTACATGCAATGTCATTTGTGGCGCCCAAGATCACAACCAGGTCTTTCTGTCCAAATCTTTCAGGAGCAGATGGTACAATATTTTTTAGTTTAGCATTCGGCTTCACAAATGCAGATATCTTGCAATCACTATTTGCCTCTTGAATATGTTTCCGTACATCTATTCCCTGACTGTCCTAGTATAAATGCACTGATACGGAAGAAGTGTTTTTAGGTTTCATCTCCAGCATTTCCTATAGCCTCTGATTCATTCTGATCTATCTCATTAAAAATACTAAATCTATTTGATAGTGGTAAGAAATCATTATATGTGTTACTTACTGAGCTATTTTCTGGCCAAATGTTTCTCATAGGAATTGATTCCCACCTCTTATCTCCCTGCTGATTGTTTCTATTATAACTAATGCCAACAGAGGTAGGCCTATCCTGTGTATCTCCTCTTGAATCAGAAATATGATTTTCTAATTTTCTTGTTTCTTGAAGAGCTTCTTCTATAACTAGTGAAATAAGATTGATTAGATCCCGTCTTGGTCCTGTGGTTGTTTCAAATTCACTGCTGTATTTGTTTTCCACCTGAATTCACCTACCACTCTTGAATCCTGCCTGTTGATCTTTAATTATTTCTTTAGCATAAATCCTTCAAAAGGGCTTTTTAATCTGTTTAGCAACATCTTTGAGAAAACTTTGTATGTTGTGTTTAATAGTGTTGGTTTTATTTTAATGCTGTTTGAGAAAACAGATATTATGGTTAATTAAATTTAGTGTAAAAAATAGCCTATGATTTTATGTAATTAGTAGCACAGTACCTGTCCTTCGTACGGGGTTTACGTTGATTTATATTGTGCCTATTGCATTCAGTAATACAAAATATGTACCTACTGACATCTGTATAATGCAAAAGTACGTTGTGGTTACAGTACCTCTAGGAAAGAAAACGGTAGGTATCACATGCATCTCCTATGATGTCACATGGGCGAAATAGCAACAACAAACACAAAAATATTGTTCTAATTCCCGTAGTTTACAATTCCAGCTGATTAGTGATAAATTACTTGCCTACTAGTGATAAATAAATAGCTGAATGCTTCTATGCGATGGGTAGATTTAGTTACCAGTATTTTATCGAATAATCAAACTAGGTGATTTCGCCAATGTAATGTCACAGTCTACTTGCAGCCTCGTCGTGGTAAGTTGTTTGTTTATTCCAACAGCTGATAAATGAAACTATTATAAACAATTAATTGTCAAATTGGTAATGCCATATGCATTGCATTGATACTTATTAGAACCCATGGGGTGGTTCCCTGATGGAATTTCAAAATAAAGATAGACCTATGTGGTAACCAGAGACGCTAAGAATGTCAAAGCAAAATTTCAGATGAATGGGTCCAGTAGTTTTTGCGTGATTGAGTAACACGGACACCATTAGATTTGTATATAATAGTAAGATTTTTAATTAGATTACTTCTAAATACGTATAAGTAAATGTAAGTAGATTACTTCATTGGCTTAGTGTCATATTTAGTATTGGGAATATCTCTATAGTTTGTACATTCATATCTGTCCCCCTTCTTATAGTTTGGTACTATCACAGTCTTTTCCAACCACTTAGTAACTCTTGAACTGTTGCAAATTGAAGATTTTACATGTTTGCTTTAAAAAAATTTTTTTTTCAGTAGACCCAAACATTCCAGCAGTTCATGCTGTATCTTCATCTGGTTACTCACAGATCAGTGGGCTGGTTCAGTACTCACTGCCCTCTTCCGTACCTTTAGTTTGGCCCAGTAAAAGGTATTGTCGCAAATTACGGATTGATAGCTTATAGTGTATGGCAGTTAATAATTTTTTTAGTTAAATTGACAATAATTAACTACTATGTTGTGTATTTGATGAATTTTAATATTGGATACTTGATAAGAAAATATTTTTTACATATAATCAATTTTTATGTCTTAATATTTCATAAATTTGATAACCATAACTCTATGTAGATGATGTTTCATTGTAAAACATATTCTTCAAACTGGATAAGATGGTATAGTTTTTTTTTATACTGAATTGGATAGGCTGTCTAGATAGTTCTCCTAGGAATCACTTCTGGAAGAGTGATAAGTATAAGGTTGTTGAAAACATTGTATGGAGCTATATTATTTTCAAAACTAGCTAAATTAAGGATGGTTAAATAAATAACAATTGTAAATACATGGATAGAGAGATAGGTCATCAGCAAACTTACCTTAGAAGACAAGTCCAGTACAAAGTAAACAATGTTAATGACGTCACTCACCTCAATAGTAAACAATATTGATTACGTCACTCACCTCAAAGTTGAACAATATTGATGACGTCTCTAGGCTTAAAGGCGGACTATATTAATTACTTTACTCATCTTATAGGTTGAAAATAATGATGACGTCATTTATTACACAGGTAGACAATATTGGCATTTATTACACGTACAATAGCATTGAACACACGTAAAATGGCATTGACCCACCCACCCGCCCATACACGTACAATGGCATTAGAGTAGTAATAAACAAATGGGGCATTTTGTATTTGTCTACTACTACTACTGTGGTGTTAACGGATTTGTCTTCTAAGGTAAGTTTGCTGATATCCTATCTCTCCAATATATTAATTCCTAGTCTAGTGCCCTTTAACCTAGCCTAAAATACATGAATAGAACAATCAGAATCAGTCAGCATTTATCCTCTATTCTCCATATTATTCACTTTGAATAACACTCTATGTGTAAAAGGTACTGTTTGTTGCAGGTCAGTGGTTCCCTTTGAAATGCTCATCACTGGGAGTGCCTTTACATTCTCCATGTTTGGTGTTGAATACGGAATAGAACAATTAAGCTATGAACCACTCATATACACTCATATGTCACAACCTCACACGTTTATCAGTAGAAACTCTGATAACTGTACTTCATGTCAGGTAATTAAAATTAAAATTTATCAGGGTTTCACTTAGTTTTATTGCATAAACAGATTTATGCTCATAGCAAATTTAACTTTCAGAACAATTTGATCATTTGCATCATCCTTAGGCTAAACAAGAGTGACCACAGTAGGGAGAGAGGTAGAGGGCATACATTCCTGAATTAATTTTTGTTAGTATTTTATTAATGTGTTCATTCTAGTTATATTCTTTTATAAATAAACTCGTTATTAACATTGTATCATGTTTTTATAGCATGTATTAATGACGTTTATTCTTATATGTTCAATGTTTCAGTTATCAGCCTTTGACCTTGGGATTAGTTGTGGAATCAAAGGCTACACTTTGCCCAAACAAGTCAGCAACAAACCATTCCCTCAACCACTGGTTGAAACTCGTAGCGGAGATCCCCACCCACAGACTGGTATTCCTCCAGCTTTCCTTACTGTCAAGATTTTTTTGACAACTGACAAACCTCCCAAGGTACGAAACTCCTTAAAATTGTTACAGTAGAGTCTCGCTAATCCAAACTTCGGTAATCCAAAAATCTGCTTAATCCGAAACAGATATTGGCAAAATATTTTGGAAAAATAAAATTGTTGTTACTGTAAGAACCATTACTTTATACATCTAAAAAAGAAAGAAAATATTATTTAATAAAATAAGACTGGTCACATTTCACAAGTAGCGTAACCAGCAATAACATAAGAAATAATTAATTTTAAGTAAATACAGAGTCCAAATAATTACAAAATAAACTATAGCTGCACTCTGTGTATCCACTCGGGGTGTTGCTCTACGTAGCGTAGTACAAGATCCGACGCAGCTGCAGCGTCTGTATGGGTTTCAATAAAACTGAGATACATAAAAACACATGTTCGAACTGTTGATGCGATACTTACAGTAGGAATAGGGAACAGTGCTATCTCAGGTCGCATGAGAATAACAGAAATATGCTCACGACTTCCGTCAACTGATTACATGGACCTAGTGGCAATTGGCGAATGCAATGCTACCTAGTAGTGCTGGGCCCGGGATCAATGTCGCTAGTGACTCAATTGTTTGTCTTGAAAAACTGTGTTTAATCGTACGTCTCAGATGAATGTTTTCTTCTATTAAAGGGTTCATTATCTCCAACTTATTTTATCTTAAACTTATTTTAATAATCTCTTATTACGTCAAAAACTAAACTACTGTACTCAATGTTAGGCATATCAATTTGTTATTTTTTATTTAAAAGAGTGTTTTAAAGAAATCCGTTTAATCCGAAAAATTCGGTAATCCGATTTGGGTTCGGTCCCAATTATTTCCGATTACCGGGACTCCACTGTATTTGCTTTTTAATCTATTGGATGATAGGCTACAGTAATGCTATTACTATATCAATCTGAAACATTTTTAACCTCTAACACATTGCCAGTCCATAATGAGAGGGTCTTACCTTGATGGGACTCTCGCTCGTCTGTATTATTATCTTTGTTTGATCATTTACTGCTATATAGCAGCAAAAAAAATTTAGTCATTGAAAAGATTATTTAACATTTTCACATTGGTAATACTGCGTTATAAGTGATTTCTCACATCAAGTGACTGACCTGACATGTTGTTTGTAGAGTTAATTGTGGAATTGCTACATAATAATGTAAACTTTAAGACTTAAATAACGTACTGTAATAGCACTTAATCAATTTGTTTCAGATCGATGTAGATATAGGGCGACCTCTACGCATCATATGTAATTTGGAAGTAATCGAATATTTGAAGATGCTTCAAACAGTTGTAATGACTTCTTTCATTGTTCCTTATCACAGGTATTTTTATTCTAAAAGTTCATAATGTTTTAATTGATAATATTTTTAACTGATTTATCTTATCAATATATAAAAAATACATACTGTCAAGAAGAAATAATATTTTTTTATTATCACAGGTATTAATAATCTTTCACCACTATCTTAGTAGCCTGTATGTGGACTGCAAATGAGTGCAGTTATTAAAAAGAGTCTATGAGTGTTGCTTTTAAAAACAAATATCATACTGCCAAGAACTGATGATGATTATAGCATAAATTTTAAAATAACATCTCTGGAATTTGTGATATTTCATAAGTAGTAGGCTTAATTGTAATTTATTATAGTATTTGATGTTTTATCTATGTATTACTTTGACTTTAATGACTGTCTTTCTGATTTTGTAAGTTTTATAAGTTTGTGTCAATTGTAATACAACAAATGAAGATATTTATTTATAAATTGCAAAATTACACAGTAAAGTACAATTTCTTTATTATTAAAAATATCCTCTTTACAATGAAAACACCCAAGCTCCATCTACTCTACAGGTGCCAAACTATTTCTACTTTCTTTTTGTTTAGTATTTTATTTTTTATTAAAATTAAAAAGACATACTTTTTATAGTAAATAATGCTAATAATATTAGCAACAACCACTTTCAAGCCATTTTACTGCTATAACAATCTATTCGACATTTATCTATATTTATTATTATTTATCTATAAAAATCTAAAACAGTTATCCTTTGACACTATGTACCTTGATTTTTGTATAATTTAAATAAAGATGTTTTGGATTTAAATTGAATTGAATTTTATTATCTTATTATCTTGAGAAGTGAGATATTCATTGTAGTCTATGAGTATGTGGCCTGCCCAGCTGGACTTTATGTAAACTTACCGTGGAGATTCCTTAAAGACTGGAAAAGGTACAATTACTAACAGAAATCCAAATATCTTTGGTGCTTCATTAACTGGGTGCTAACAGTGAACTAGTTAGTAAAATAGACAGTTAAAGCACACATTCATATTCTAGAGAGTAATATGATTTTCTTTTTACAATAACCCACTGGCCAGTTGAATTCTCAAGTGTCCAAAACAGCTTTCAGACCCAAACATGCAACACTTGAGAAATGGTGTTTACTGGTTGAATGTGAGTTTAGTCACACAATCAATAATAATTGCTGCTTCCAGCATCCTTAGAAACCGGCCATTATTGTTGTTGAAAAAAATCTAGGTTGTGAAGCCTGTTTGCAATGTTAGCACATCTGACAACTGGATCACATACTCCAAAGTATGAGCAAACAAATGGATCTCTTGAGCAAAAGATATACATTCTGGAACTCTTAGACCAATAGCCTCAACTGAACCAGCGTGGCCATGAAGCACTTTATAAAAAAATTGCAGGTCAGTCACGGCTCGATGAGCTAATAAGGTTGGTAAATTCAGTTCTGCACATGTTTCTACTTCACCAAGCTTCGGAAAATTCCACTCCATTCATGAGAGGAATTTCTTCGGATGCCCTTAGTGGTTGTATTTGTGTACACTTGATCTCTATTCCAAATAATAGAAGGTGACTTCAAACCAAGGACTTTTATAGTGTTAAACAAGCATGCTTATCATTGAAATACCTTGCAAACACCGATATGATCATTCGATCAAAATGATTTGATCACTATCAAACAACTTTTGAAAGAGTTCAGCTATTGGCTTTCAGCTATTCATTTCCCACAGACAATTAATGACAATTTATTTCCAAAAATAAATCAGTCTTAGTTTGGAACAGACTATCAATCAAAACAACCAATCAATATTCTTCATTTCTTAAAACAAATGGTACATAATTTTTACAATTGTTCCCCAAGTGCCACTTGGGTGTAGTCAAAATATTCTTACAAAGGTATTCCTGTATGAAGGAATAACAATTATTCAAAAAATTTTCTTTTGACGGGCATTTATTGAATTATAATCTCTGAAATGTTTTTATTAGTTTTCTTTGATGCTTTTTTCAAACAACTTAAAGACAAACCATTACTATTAAAACATCCAAATTACTATGAAAACATTATAATATATTGTTTTATGTTTCAACAGGTATCCCCCTAAAGAAACTTCATCATTTATAGAGGAAGATCTAACTGAAGAAAAGGATCATTATTTGCGCAAGTCACTGAGACGTTTCAGCAAACTGACCTTTAGCACAAAACAGATTGTGGTGGCTGTATCTTCTACTTCCCAAGGTAGATCCAATTGTGTTATTGGTTTTGCAATAAAATGATGTTTACTATGTGAAAAAGCATTGGAGACCTTAATTTACAGACAGCCCTCATATAAATAAAATTCCCATTAAACAGTAATATGTGCCTTTAAATTTTATTAAATTTCATCATAAAAAATATAATTTATTGGCTTTGATCTGTACAAAATAACATATTTTAATCATCTCAGGAAAATAAAAATTGTGTCATTACATACATCATATAATTGGTTGAGCTAGAACTGTAAAACAATTTTAAAATGCCTTTAAATCATGTTTTTATTTTTGTATTTTACTCAGCTACTGCTAAATAATTTGGAGAAATGCCTCATTTTAAAATATAGCTGTATGACAATTTTTGAATGCATGAATGTATTTATCAAATTTCTTTGATTAGTTTTGTCAGTTCTGACTTACTTTGCTTGCTAATTATATTCTATTGCTGTACAGGAGGTGCTGAGTTGTGTCTCAGTGTTGGAGGGTTTATAAGTCAGATCACAAGCTCTCAGTCGTTACAACAGACTACTACAGCGAGCGTCACTCTTGACTCAGTTACTCTCTCTACTCGCAAGGTCTCATATGACTTAATGTATTTATAATATCTGATTAGTGATTATAAAATGTGCTCAGTGTGTCAAACACAATATGTAGATAGATGTATTACTTTAAAATTAGCCATATAGATGAGTTTAGCCACAAGATTGTGGTGGATAGTATATATATATATATATATATATATATATATATATATATATATATTATTTTTTTCTGTATATTGTTATTATGCTTTAATTTATAGTTGTTTGTTGTATACATAGTTTTATAAACACACAAATATTATACTTTTTGTTTTGCTATCCATAATTATAGAGTATCTTACATTTTTAAAGTTATATTCAATCTACAAGATATCAAAAAGTAAATTTTCTTTGCATGTATTAACAAGTTGAGTAACATGTATTAATTTTGCGAGTTGGGATATTTAGTTGAAATGTGTTGGCACTGGATATGGCCACTTGTTTGACTGTGCACTACTTGATTTTCTCTCACTTGCTATTTGTTAAGGAGATTACTTATTTATGCTGTCTTTTTAAAATTATGTCGTGTTATTGTTTTTTAACACCAAAAACAAATATGCCATAGAAATTCACTGTCAGTTGTTTGAAGTCTATATAAATTTGGTCCATCCAAATGGTTTGTTGGTGAATGATCTTGGAAGGGACAGAAAATGTTCATATCAACAATCGAAGTGGCCAACTAACAGCTTCATGTCACCATGACATCATTGCAGTAGTTAACACTGATTGTATGGTGATGACTGATAAAATTATCAAAAACTATCACCAAACATAGTAATCTAACACCAATTAGTTACATCCAAAACCAAATTATCAGGCTTTTTTCACACAATGTTTTGTTTATTAATTACAATGCTTGCCTGCATGCTTTTTGTGCAACAATGCAACGTCTGGATATTCTGATTATTTTTTATCAACCTCCATACTTTTAAAAACTTGCCCCAATTGTCATTTATTTATTCCCAGAGCTGAAAAATCACCATGGTGGTTGTAGTTTAACAACTTTGAAAATACGATACATAACAAGGTAACAAAAATGTGTGTATGATTGATGCAGATGAAATAAAAAATGTTAGCTAGATACCAAAAGTGCTTGGAAAGAGATGGAACTAGAAAATAAATTATAAGAAAGGAATAACAAAAATTAAAAAAAGGAAAATGTAAATTTTTATAACAAATAATAAGGTTAACCTACCTTTTGTCGTCTTCAGCTACAAAATCTTCTTAATTGGATTACCGGTTTCAGAGTAAAAACTCCATGTTCACATCCATTGTACGTTGTCAAAAGTCACATCAAAACATTATACAAAAATTAAAGATTTACAAAAAATAATAAAACATATGATAACATTGCCAGTTGGTATGATGGTTAGATCCGGATTGAGCGTGCAGCTGGAACGATGTTATCCAATGGTTACTTGACTTTGAATAATTTTATTTCTATCTGGCCGTCTGTCTTCTTTCATCGGTTGATGCAAATTTGTAATCCGATCAAATAAAATATTTGTAGAGAATTTTGATTTTTCATTAAGCACAGTATTTGGGTTACTTTTTATGGCTTTATATATTTCATAATTTTCAAGAGTATTCATTGTCGCTCCTTTATTACATTTATGGAGAATATCTAGGTTGGTGTGAATGTCCTTAATGTTATGATTGTTGTTAACTAAATGTTCAGCAAAACGAGAAGTTTGAGTTTGATATTATTAATCCCAAATACTGTGCTTAATGAAAAATCAAAATTCTCTACAAATATTTTATTTGATCGGATTACAAATTTGCATCAACCGATGAAAGAAGACAGACGGCCAGATAGAAATAAAATTATTCAAAGTCAAGTAACCATTGGATAACATCGTTCCAGCTGCACGCTCAATCCGGATCCAACCATCATACCAACTGGCAATGTTATCATATGTTTTATTATTTTTTGTAAATCTTTAATTTTTGTATAATGTTTTGATGTGACTTTTGACAACGTACAATGGATGTGAACATGGAGTTTTTACTCTGAAACCGGTAATCCAATTAAGAAGATTTTGTAGCTGAAGACGACAAAAGGTACGTTAACCTTATTATTTGTTATATATATCAGTTCAGGAGGCTTTAGCAATGAATAAATTTTTTATCTTACATATTTTTTCAAAAATAAAACATAAATAATTAATGTATAATGAGATCCATTCACAGTGCTTTACCTATATTTTTCAAATATGAATCCCAATGAGTTTAATCTTGAAATTAAAAATAGAAAAAGACATTTACTGTTAGCTCTTAGATAGGATTCCTTAGTATTGTGTATCCTCACAGTCCACTGACCAAACAGGTGACATCACCACGAGTGTGTCTACTACTTAGTCCCTGGCAACTGAGTCTGCAGGCTAGTCTGTGGTGGGACTCCTGGCTACAACCTTCAGATCCTCCCCTCATCAGTGTGGCTGCTGACTCTGATATCCTGGCAGTCCATCTCTCCCCAGAGCAACTGTTTTGTCTCAACACAATCTGGAGAGATTACTCTCCGTTATTCAGCAAGTCAGATGGTGGAACACCTGAAAAATTTCCCTTGTCTAGACAAAGTGAGTGAAACAATATGTTATTATAGTTTTAAAGTTTATTTTTAACCCATATGGAATAAAGTTTTCCTAAAAACGCTACAGCACTTTAAGACTAATAATTTTAGAATCCAAGGTTTACTAGCTTTCAAGCGTGTATTACTGCCCTTACTACTTGGAATCACATTATAAGAATCATCATTGCTATCCATATCAACTAAATCTCTATATAATGGCTATGCCATATGTATTTTCAATACAACAATAATTTAAAAAATAATGTACATACTCATCATGAAATCTTCGGAATCACATAACAGATTTTGATGAAGTTTGTAGGGAAGTTAGCTTTTGTATCGTAGAGACCCACCGAGAAATATCTATCAAAATTTCACTCCTAAGGAATAGAAACAGCCTCTCAACTTTTCCTTTTTTACATAAGAATAACATTGAAATAAATTAATTTATCAATTATTTTAAACAGCTGATACAAAAAACATAATCTAGACGCAAAAACTTGGCCAATTTGATTTTCATTGTGAAATGTTTCAGGTAATTTCCACTAACACTACTTTGCATCCCCCTAAAGTAGACATAAAGAGTTTTCTAGACTATAAAACTTTGTTATCTAGAACGGCAATAGGCTGAGCTTTTATGTTGATGTGATAGTTTAGAGAGAACCACGGAGAGAAGGGTAAGCAAGCATTGAGAACCACCCCATAGTAAAACAAGGGCTATCAGCTAGTAACAATATATTAACATTTAAAATATTGTCTCGGAAATAAGAAACTTTTATTTAACCAAGAAACAGTCTGTAACAGAAGTAAGCAATGATTCTCAATGCTTGTTAAACAATAAGAATATTGTTAGATTTGTTTATTTTAAGAGTTTGGTTATTTTATTTATCAAAATAGTTTAATTCAAGTATCAATAGATTGTAGGAATACATAATAAATATATGAACAAATAAAAGAACCAAAAATGATTTTGTCAGCAAAGTGGTAATTGATGATGACAATGTCTGATCCCAGTATTTAGAGATCTCAAAGACAGGTTATAGAGGTCATCCTTTTTTGTATAAAAGGTTTTTATCTTGTTTATTTTAGCACTGCATTTTTTAAAGTAACAACATTTTTTTTTTTTGTCAGAGATTAAATCACTATAGTGGGAGATTCAGTTGGTTTTTGGTTTTTCAATTGCTTTTTTTATGCCAGATACTTTTACATGTTATAAACTCTTACCAACATAGTATTTTGTCAGTTACCGTAAGTCAGAAAATTTAAAGTAATATAAAATTGTTTTAAAAATTACTGTTTATCTAATTACAAACTTACAGCGACTGAGCCTTGTCAGGGCGTTGGTTCAGTCTCTAAGGTTTTGAACAGTGGAGGCCTTGCCAAAGGTTTGAATTCCCAACTGAGCTTACGTTAGTACTCCACTTGTTTAATAAATACACTCCTCAAAACAATTAAAGGATTACTTTTATCAGTAGGAATTAAACGAGCATGATGAAATGGGGAAAGTTTTTACTTTATTCATAATAATCTTAGATGAAGAGTATCAAAATAATATAAGAAATTTTTTTGGTTAATGTATTTTTAGGCTGTAAGATTAATTGTAGCATGCCTAAACAAAATGAGATAAAAAATTATTCTAGAATATTTTATAACATAACTCTATACTTCTTCCTTGGATTACATCTCTGTATATGTTCCTGTGTGCTTTTGGTTTATAATGGAAGGGTTTTGTCAGACACTGATGTTATTAGGGTGGTTACTTTGATTGAGCTTGGTACGTTTCAATGGAATGTGGGTCTGCGCTTAGACGTGAATCAGTCTATGATTTCAAGGTTGTGGAAAGGATACCAGCAGGAAGGTACACTTCACAGAAGACAAGGGCACAAGGCCGCTCAAGCTGCATTATGCACTTGGAGAATCTACTCTCAGGAATTATGCACCATGTCACTTTAAAATAACCTGCGAGAGAACTTCAAAATAACCTAATTCAAGGAAGTAAAAAAAAAAAAAAACGGCTAAGAGATGCTGGATTCATGGCTCAAAGACTTTTCTGAGTAACATGCTTGTCTGCAAGACATAAAAAAGAAAGGTTAAAGGTTGCAATTTGCAAGGGAATGCAGGGGCATTGGCAGTTAGGACAGTGGCATAAGTATTGCTCCCAGATGATCATTTACACTTTTTGGTGATGATGGTCGCATTAGAGTGTAGAGAAATCAGAATGAATGATTTATTGTTGTTACCTTGCTCCCAGGGTTCCATTTGGAGGTGGCTCTATATTAGTGTCGGTTGGAACTTCAATTGGCTATAGAACTGAGCCTGTACTAATCCGTAATGGCGTTTTAACAGCCCAGCGCTATGTGGAGGAAGTGCTAGACATTCATGTTCGTCCGAGAGCAGAAGAAGGTGCCTCACATTTTGTGTTTATGCAAGATGGAGCTCGACCTCATGCAGCAAGATTGATTCAGCAATACATAAACAAGTACAATATTCAGGCATTGAACTGGCTTACATGTAGGGATGGGCGATATTTACGTACCGGTGACTTTGTCACTGGTATTTGCTTGTCACCGATAGTCACTGGTACAGAAAGTGAGTAATACCAGTGACAGGAATTCAGTACAGCTTGCACTGCTACAAGTAGATATCGAATGAACTACGCTACTGTGAATCGCGCATGCACACGGCGCTTGTCACCGATTTGCTTGTCAGTTAATTGAAATTGGATCTGGACATGGAAACGATACTACATGCTCGGCCACTGAAATCTCGGTGTTTGGTGACGCACTGACGGCGACAGCTCAGATAGCTGTCAGTGTCTTTTGACCTTGACACGGCCGGAGTAGGGTGAAGGCATCAATTTTATTGTTTATATTTTATTCCCAATCTAGAACAAGCAAAATTATAATTTATTTATTGCCCTCAAAAACTAAAACTGTGAGGGTTTTTAAATAATTATTTAATTTAACTAGTTTACTACTGGATATATAAGAATTCATTTACATACAATTAGGTTGTTTTAGTTATCGTTATATTTTTTAAATGGATATAACTTAGAATAATATAAAGTAGGCCTACTTGCAAAAATTTTAATTATAACCAATCTAAATAATTGTATTGTTTTTATTTAATAAACCTACATTTGTCAAAAAACACACTAAGTAATTAAAGCAATGTTGGCAAACATTATCATAGTCTAACTGTGTTCAAATACAACACCACAACACTTGAGACGGACGGCGGTGGGCTGGTGACTGGACTTATCCCGGCTGTCACCGGTGACAGCTGTCACCGGTAAAAGTCACTGGTATGTGGTTGTCAGTGTCACCATTGTCACTGGTATTCAAATGTCACTGGTTTGACCATCCATACTTACATGCAGCCCGGGCTCAAAACCAATTGAGAACATCTGGGATCAAGTGGGATGCAACATACATGGCAGGCAGAACCTTAGATCAGCTGTTAATGGCACTACAGGATGAATGGGAGTTACAGCCTCAACAGAGCATCAGGAGACAGATTAGAAATATGCCTCGTCATTTTGAAGCAGTTATTTCATCTAGAAATGGCAATTGAGAATAGAATTCTATTGAGAATAGAAATATTTTGTGTTAACCCTTTGGCTGATATACAACGATATATTGTTGTTGGAAAAATTACCGAAAAGTGATAAACAACAATATATTGTTGTTCCCGGTTCGGCCGAAAAGTGATATGCAATGATATATTATCGTTTCATTTAATATCGACCTTGAACAAAAACGTAATATTGATTTGGATCACCTAAAAAACACGTAAGTCATTTTTTCTTATTATATTCATAAGATAAGTATTTTTTAACCAAAACTCTTTGAATTTTCAGCATCTGTTCATAATTAAATGTACTTTTAGTATATATTACAATAATAACGCTACATATATATATATATATAATATATATATATAATATAAATATTTTATTTATTTATTTATTATTTATTTATATATAAAATATGTTTTTTATAGTCCAAACTTTAAAAAAAAAAGTTTTTATTTTGATCTATAAATACGTGTAAAATTTAATATTTATGCAATGAAATATTTATTCCTCAATAGACAATTTAAATACCTAAAAAGCAAAAGTACTTTCAAGAAAATATGCCAATTTTTACTAAAGTTACAGATTTTTAATCAAAACCTTGCAAAAACACCATTTTAGGCCTATCACTTTTGGGATAGCCCATGCCAAAAATCCTACCAATTTTCAGAACAAAAAATTTATTTTTGCCTACCAGTCAAAGAGTTAATTTAATTGATAATTTTGTGAGTTGTTTCCAGTTTAGATGTTGTACCAGTTAATGTATTTTAATATTCTTACCTAAATATAAATGTTCAAAAATGAAAAACATGGAAATTCCACTAAAAACAATGATCTTTCAAATGTACATAAAAAGAAAATTTTATATCTCACAATTCAAAAGATACAGTGAGTATAAAAGGCAATCACTCAATTGTTTTGAGGAGTGTATAATATGGTAATTATTGTTTTGAATTTTATAAATAAATAAAAACAACAACTATTTATTGCTTAAGAAATTGTTTATTGACTCAGGAAGAGACAATAATGTTAGTAGGATTTTCCTGGTCAAGAGAGTTCTTTACTCCAAAAGACATTTTTTTTGCCAGTGGCTTTGATCGGAAGGTTCCGAAGTTATCGTAAGATAAAGGCATCAAGCAACATTGAGCATGGCTGTTCCTTGGATGGGTGACCGTCTAAGTGATTCCATCCTTGAATGCAGCCCGCTTGCCCGATCACTAGTGGTGGGTCGAAAGTCACCCTTAAGCTGTTGGTCCCTAGGTTAAGTGTTGGAGAGGGCTTCTTAGCCCTAACTTCACCTGGTGAAAAATGATATTCTTTAACTTTTGTTTTGGTGCTTTTGTTGGATTGAAAAGGATGGCATGTGTTTCGAATCTTTTAAAATAATTTGCAAAGTGTACTCTTGTTTATAAATGATTTGCCAGATTTTCTAAGAATTTATTCTCAGTAGTAGCTTATTGCTATAAAATAACTGTAATTTTTTAGTATATATACAGTTCATATGATTTCTAATACTTGAAAATACAGACTACGTTGGTCCTGAAAATGTACAATGCAGTAGAACCTCGATGCCACAAGTCTGAAGGGGATTGAAAAATATTTGTGTTATCAAGGTATTTATGATAGCAAGGTATTTTATTGAGGTTAAAATGGGCAAAATGTGTAGTATACAGGTTTCATATACTGTACTGTAGAGCAAATCATTTATTGTAAATGTAATTAGAGCGCTAAGTGTTACAGTAGCTAAATTGATTACTTTACTCTTAATTTCAACACTTCCAGCAGAACACTTCTTTTTCTTCTCACCATGAGAAACACTAACCATATTGTCAATTGCACTGAACTGTACTGATTACAAATAGATTCTAACTAAACTGAACTAAATCTGTACTGTCTAATGCCACCTGCAATTCCAGAGGTTGTGATAAACCGAAATTATGTCCTCCTGTTTGAAAAAGAATGCTTTGGTAATACGAATGAGATTTTGAACATGGGAATTTATATTAAAAAGGCCAAATTTGTGGTATAGTGGTGTTTTGCTCTTGATAATCATGCTATAAGGGTTTCTTATTGTTTTGAAAATCAAATAAATATGTGTTGTCGAGATAGTTAGTCCTTAAAATTTGTGTCATAAATGTACTTTTAACATTGACTGTTTATGAGAGGTTCAAGGCGATTTAAAAAAATGTTTATAATTGAGGTTCTTGGAATCAAGGTTCCACTGTAGTAAGAAAACAAGCAATCTTGTTTCGTTTTCCAGACAGTACAGGAGACTCGTCTGAAGCGGAGCAGCAATACCATGATGACTTACAGGCTGGAGCCTTCCAGTTTGTTGAGGCCACCGGAGTGGGGTGTCGAGAGGACTTACCCCTCACATATCAGGTGGTGTTCTGGGATGTAAAATCACATGCTCACACTCCCACCATGGCCTGGAGGTATCCTCAACCAAGAGCAATTACAAAGTTCTCCTTGCTTCCTATACCATTCAGAGTAAGTAAGTAACAGGTATCCAGCATACGTTAGATTAACCAGTGCTTTTTAATAATTCAGGATTTATTCAGTTCTATTTTTGTAATGAAGGCTTTTATTTTTAAGGAATAAAGTAAAACTATTATGCATTGCTAACAAACTTCGACTCAAAATTACAAAAGTTCAAGATCTGAAAATAAAATTATCAAATAAACCAAAAATATTAATAAAAGATAATAAAGATTAATAAAAAAATCGTTATTGTGACAGTGAAGCACTGTATAATAGTGTCAAAGAAACAGTCATTGATACAATTATTCACATTACTTAAATTAGAATAGTATAAGTTAAATTAGTCTGCTGGGCACAACAGATTTCCCGGATGCTGTAATGGTAACGAATCTGTAGGAGTTTCCTCACAGCATTTTTAAAACACTTAAAGACTCTCTCAATTTTTAAGTGGTCCATTGATGAAATGGCAGTGCATCAAAGAGCCTGATTTCATTAAAGAAAATATGTTTCTCAAGCAAACCTCGCTTATTACAGGAACATTTTTAACATTTAAAAACAATTTAAATTTCTATAATTTATAGTGGATAGTAATTTGGATTTTTTTTTCTTTGTACAAGTACCGCATAAGAATTTAATAATAACATCTGATTCTGTAATAAATTGCATTAGTATCACCATCCATATTCATTGCCTCTTGATGTGTACGTTCTTTGGAACATGGATGGACCAAAATTGAAAAACTCATTGCCATATCCAGTCACAGAAGAACCTCCCTGGAATTCACTGTAATCATTGCGGTAATATTCCTGGTCATTTCTTCAATAAGAACCAGATCGACAGTGACCAGTGCTTGCTCTAAACTCGTGAAACATTAGCCAACCTGTGACGTTGCTGATTATGTAGTCAATAATCCTGCCGATGAAGGTACTTGTGTACACGCACCCAGCCAGAATACCAGCAAGGTGTCCCATGAGTGAGGCGTTGGAAACTAGAATATGGATGAGAATCAATTCCACCCATGCAGCATAGCGAGATGGGACAGGCAGACCCATTATGTAGGCTGTCCAGGGAGCTGTCTCTGAAGTTGTAATCACTTTCAGAGCAAATAGAACTCCTGAAAATCCAATGGCACATGATCTCATCATTGGAGTAGTTATCCAAAAATTCACCCCCAAATTTAGTGATTGCAATATAAAATGCATTTGTCATACAAATCAGGAATGCCAAGAGAAATGCAAAGTTTGAACTTCCATATCAGTTTTCTAAAGTTCGTCCTTTAATTATAAATGATGCCATGTTATAGTAGAGGTGCATATCGTCACCATGTTCAAATGCAGAAAATATAAAGTGTCTGTTATCTTTTGACTTCAGAACTTTGTCAGCACTAATACAAATATCCCACTTGGACCACGGAACATTTATGACTCCTAAGTACAAAAGCACCTGTCCAATGATAGTGAATAATGTGACCTTAGGAATTCTTCCTAAACCAACATTTCACATTTCCGACAAAAGTAATATTACCTCTAACTCTAGGCCAGGCTTTCTCCTCTCGGCAGATCTCATTATAAAAAATGTCTAATAAGTGTGTTTTATGTCTGTCTTTTATACACGAATTATAAGTATAAAACATAATTTTTGTACTAAACGGGAATTTCTAAACCATATTAATACTGCTACAAGCCAACAGTAACAATATCATAAAGTTATAGACGAAAACGGACCAGCCAGAGCAATACATAAAAACAAAGCCAATCAAATGATTGGCAGAATCATTTTGGCCATTTAATGAAAAAGATTACTAAAGGAATTTATTGCTTAATCCTTACAATGCCAAAGTTAAATAAGAGCTACCGCTCTATTAGGTTACAAAAATATTTTATTTTTAAAAGAGCAACTCTCTTTTTATTTTAAGTATTCATATTGTAGAAGTCTTTAGGATTAAAAAAAATACAAGCACATTTTTAGATAAACGTTTAGTATATTTAATCGTCATTGTCTGATGTGGCATTGTTTACTTACAAAAATAACAATAATAAACAAACTAATACTCACTAGGAAACTGAAGAAAGTGCAGGTTAGTGATTTATTCACCCGAACGTGGCAATGTATGGTAAATATAATTGTAAGACTTTTTTTATACTTGGGTAATTTTTTTATATACCTAACTGCATACAAGTTATATAGAGACCAAGGTCTAATACAGCACAGGTAAGCCTAGGCCAATCTGTTATAAGTGGGCGAGTGACCGCTATTACCATTGCCAGCTGTTAATTGGAATTTACTTAGAATACCATTGTTGGAACATAACAATTTTTAACGCATACACTTTCAGTCTGTCTTGCAAAATAAATAAAACTATAGAAATGTATTATCTTAGATGATGCAGAATAATTGGCAAAATGAACAGAATCAAATGGTAGAATATATAAAAAATCACCCAAATATAAAAAAGTTTTATCATTATATTTACTACCTGAAACCACCATAAAATATAGGATGTTCCGTTAGAAAAATGAAGTTGGCCACCATATTAAAAAATGGTAAATGTTGACCATTTAGAAAAATTTTAACTACATATTTTCAAACCTCTCAAAAACAACGGAATGTTCTCCTTTTAAAATTAAAATTAGTAGTGAGCTTTATGGTTTAAAAATTCTAAAGGTGGCACAGTTAAAAACTACCCTGTATATTTATATAACTTGACAGTTAGCATCTTAAGAGTAACTATACACTTAAATATAAGTTCAATGTCAGAATGTAACACATTTTAAAATATTTTGTATTCCGATGATATTTATGTACAAAAATGATGTTTGCCAATGTTCTCTTGCAGGAAATTGGCGAAGGTGTTTCATTTGAGCCAACCTGTATCCTGCAGTACTACAGCGAGAGTCAGGCCAGTTATCAAGACTACACACTATTCACACTGTCACAAACTGAAAATCAACAGGTAGGAAATGCTGTAAGATATTATTTTAAATAGAATTAGATCTTTAACCTGTTGAGGATTGTGTTCATACGTTGTATGTTAGAATTAGGTGCTTACATTCCTCTAAAGACATCACACCCAGCAGAGAGCAAAAGAAAGGGAAGTTGAAGGGAGCAAGTCCAATAGTAGGGCTTCCGAACACCCCAAACATGACATTGGATCGGACACAAAACCGTGCATCATACCGAAGTCCTGGTGGCGGTTTCTGGTGAAAGATCAAAGAAAAGATTGACCTGATATCTAGTTCGGGGTCCAATGCTCTGTGATTCCTTTTCTTTTGCCACAAACACCACCACAGCGCTAGGGCTTTGTTCAGTTCACTTCTTTATTGTGTGGAGTTTAGTTGTTGTAATGGAATAGTCCAATAAAAACACATTGATGTTTATTACAGAATATAAAAATTACCCAATTTTTTGGGTTGTGTCCCATCCCTTACAGTACCATAAAGTGAGCAGAAATAGTGTATTGAACAAACTTTAAAATATTGGGGGAATAATTCACTGAAAAAGAAAAATTTTATCTCTTTTTCAGCATAACAGTAACTGAGTGGGGTCAGCCCAAAAATACTCTTGCTGAGTGGTTTTCATGATCAATCTGCTTGGTCCAATGTCTTGTTTGGGTAAATACTATGTACTTTCCAATACACTCTTTACTTACTACCTTCGTTCCCTGCTTGGTTCAATGTTTTGTTTGGGTAAATACTATGTACTTTCCAGTACGCTCTTTACTTACTACCTTCGTTCCCTGCTTGGTCCAATGTCTTGTTTGGGTAAATATTATGTTCTTTCCAATACGCCCTTTACTTACTACCTGTATACCCTGCTTGGTTTGAGATGTTTCAAATTATGTTTGTTTATTTATATTTTTTTTTATCATATGTAAGAACATCTGCCACTTACCTTGTTTCTTCCATTTAAACCAGCTGCTACCCATCACTAATAATCTCATCACACTCATTGATCATATGTTTTATCACATTAATTTAATTTAATTCAGTTCCCAATAATTTGCATACTCTATGTTTAATCATTTTATTAATAAATATTTTCCTTTCTTAGATTTGGCATAGGCTAATTTAATTTAAGAATTGGAAGTTGTTTTATTTTTTTTTTAACCTATTCCATTTTTCTAAAATATTTCAACATTAATTTAATTTTCTCATGATTTTAATATTTGATTTATTATAATACCAACCTCCACATTCCCTAATGAAGTGAAGTGATCATCAAGCAACCAGTGACACATTGTTGTAATTGTGGATTGAGAAAGGAACTAGTAGAGTGGGAGTCCATTATTAGCCTTGAAGGAGAGAAGATGCAGCCAAAATACAGTGACTTCATTTAGTGACATTCCCAATAAAAGTGTTTTTGTAAATCATTACAAAACTTTTATTTATTAAATTTGGCCACAAACATATTTAAATTTCCCAAAACATCAAGAATTCTAAGTTTGTGGTGAAGACAACTTTAAACTTAAATTTGGTGAGACCAGACCATAGACTAATTGCTGTGAAGATATTTTCCATTGAAAATTGAACTTTAAATTTGAACTTTCTCCCTATCTTTTCCCTTATTTGATAATTTTTTTCTGATACTGTTTTAAATTATTCTCTTTTTAAAATTTTTAATTGGACAATTAAACATGATTAATATTAAATCTCATAAGAACATTGATGGCCAGCTCGACATCCCTTCCCTGAGGTATCTCTATGTTGTACTACCGAGTATGTTTTTAGCCGGAGCATAAACCAGAAGAAACCAAATTGTAAAGCAAGAAAGAAGATAAAAGCAAATTAAATAAAGACATTTTATTAATATAGTATTTCACTGTACAACTGGTTATCTTATCGTATCAATACATTTCATTATTCCTTGTTGTACCCTGTGTATATTTTTTTTTAATTGTTAATTTTGGCGCCCAAATCGTGTTGGCCAGTTCAATGCCTTATGAGATTAGATATATAAAAACAACTTCCAAGTTATCCCAAATCTAGGCCTATGTGTAATATTTATATGTTTGATATATCACCCATTATAGGTATCATAAAACCATCACCACATATCGAACTCTCATCACAATATAAGATTATTAATAGCCATGTCCCACAAACCTTATAATCTTAGAAATAGGCCCAATACAACAGATGAGACCATGGAGGACGCCATTCAAGAAGCTAGCCAAACAAGCCAAACACTAACAGCTACATCTGACAATTATAACACATCAACATCTAATGCAAGCAATACAGATATAGCTACGAACACAAATAACATGAACACAAATAATGACATAGACATTTTATTCAACGAAATTCCGGCAGGAGAAGTATTTTTAGGATTTGATATTCCTGAAGCGGAGACGGCAGACGCCATGACAGTGACGGCGGACAATGTAAACAAACTCCAACCATCTCAACCAACCAGCCAATGGGAACACAGCACGGCATCATGGGACGGCGTTACCATGACAACGACCACCAGCACCAATCCAGCGCTGAATGAACCGATGACGTCACCCGCACATTCCATTGCTATTCATTCTACCGCGACGGACAAACAACTGGCTAGCGCAGATGCGAATACCGATTTGCTTTCACAAATTGCAGCACTTATAAAAGACAGTTCTTTAAAACTTGAATACCGTTTAGAACAAAGTATAAATGAATTAAAACAAGACAACTTAGAACTAAAACAAAATTTAAATCAGAACCTTAAAATATTTTCTGAATATATTGAAAGTAAAATCGATCACTTAAGCCATAAATATGACGAAGTCAAATCTGACCTTGACATAATTAAACTTACACGAGCCGAACAAAATAATAGAATGAATCACTTGGAAACAAATTTCGGCAACGAAATCCAAAAACAAAACCAGCAGGTCCGTGACGACTTAAACAAAAATATTGCAATCCAGAATGATAACATCAAGAAAGCCCTTGCTAACAACACTACTTACGTTATAAATACAGTTGACATTAAATTACTTAATCACGCCACTGCTTGCCAGACAAACGTTATCCAACAAAAGGAAGAATTGACTCACCAAATTCAGGACAGTACGAAACAAGTATTAACACAAATATTACCAATTACACAAAAACAAGGAGAAGATATTGATACATTAAACAAACTTGTTCACACCTTTGGTAATAGAATCACCAACGTTGAAGGTCAAGTTAGTAATGGAGTTATATCAGGCACACCGAATATTTATGTCACATGTACCGGCAACAGCACCCATGCAACCGACAATAGTCCACCTAAATTTTACGGGAGAGCCCAAAACCCTAAGGAATTTTTACATAAACTAAAACGCTTCTATGAACGAAACATAACACACAACAAACCAAACAACGACTCGGAACACTTGCGGGACATTATTGAACAATGTTTAGAGCAACATGCTGCAAAATGGTTCGACCTAATTAAGGAGGAAATCCACAACTGGTCAGATTTTGAACATAACTTTACAAACAAATACTGGAGCCGCGAGATCCAACGAGGAGTAAAGCAGCGTATAGAGGTCGAAAGATACCGGCCCGGAGGAAAGCTGCCACGAGCAGAATACTTCATTGAACGAGTATTGACATTACGATCCATCACTCCACCAATCAGCGAGGATGAAATCATAAATATTCTTTCGGAACACTTTTCCGAGTTGATCCAAGACGCCCGAAGAGTCCAGAATGTGAACACCGTCGCCGAGTTCGAATTGCTACTCCAAAGAGAAGATATTAAGGACGCACACCAGCGATCGAAAACTACCAGTCAACCGAGAAACGAACCACCACCACAGCGACAGTTTCAGCACCAGCCAGGAAGCAGACCTCCAAACAGCCCTCCTAGAAACCAGTATTACCGCAGCGATGGACAACAGCAACAAAGACGACCAACCTACAACAACGGGCACCTCAACAACTCTTCACCTGAATACCGGAGAGAATACGATAGAAGACCCACCTACAGAGGAAACTTCAACCAACATTACAACCGGGGCAACAATTCGTCAAATCGAGACAACCAGCAATATCCCAGCCGAGAACAAGCACAAATATGCTCTGCCATAATAGAAAGGAGAAACCCAACGACTAGTTCACCTCCCAGTACTACAACAAGTACTGCGCTTTTAAACGCCTAAGCACTGATGAGTCCCAAGGCCTAGGTAAACTTCCCTTGTTTTATAATCATGGATTTCTATCCTCAGATTCCTCAGTGCAAAACACAAACCTCGGATTACAAAGGCCTTCTAATTTAGATAATAATGTAAATAATTCAAATCCAATATTAACCCTTAGTAATATATTTTGTGACTGTGACTTTTTACTAAATGAAGATCCTGAAACTAATAAAACTGTAGAAACAGCAAACAACATAAAATGTCCAGAGATTAATATTTTAATAAACAATGTGCCTACTTCCGCACTCATAGACACGGGTGCCAACATCTCATGTGTCTCAGAGCAATGGATAATAGAGAATAAGAGTAGATTAGGACGATATGAAGAATTACCTTTAACTGGCATACACATCAAAACTGCCGTCGGTGTTAAATCAAAAAGAGTTTCTAAGATATTAATGCTTACAGTTAATGTCAACGGTGTGGAAACTAATTTGCAATTAATCATGGTACCAAACCTCGTTCATAATGTAATTATTGGAATAGATACGATAAGACTGTGGAAGATGGAAATAAACTTTGATAGAAAAACATTGAATATAAACATAAATAATACTGAATTACTATTGGAGTTTGACGGGTGCAACCACGATGGAATCTTATGTTACTTAATGAACGACAATGATGTTGAATACAATGAAATGTCGGCATACGACCAAAACTTAGAAAGAACCTATATTTATGATAATTTTGAAACTTATAACGATACCACCCCTTCCTCCACAACGAACCTACAAGACAGGATAAATGCTGAGATAATAGAAGAAACTCTGAACCAGAACGAACTGCTCAACAACGAACAAAGGACTCAACTCACCGATCTACTTTTGAAGTATCAAAATACATTCTCTGATGCTCCTGGACTCTGCAACAAGTACCAACACAATCTAGAAGTTAAAGAACCTGAAACCTTCAAATGTCAATCCTACCCCGTACCTTTAGCCCATCAGAATGCTGTACTACAGGAACTACAACGTATGGAACATCAACCTACGGAGTTAGAAGCCTTGATGGAAGACGGAAGTTTGGACCATACCACGTGTCTGCCATCAAACGTTACCTGTCCCCAACTCAAGAGGATATATGATTCAAATTAAGAACAAGAAACATGTGTAGTTTACCTATAGACCTGTATTGTAAATATTGTATAGTAATTTAATTTTCTTTGTAACTTTATATTTTCATATTTTGTGTTCATCCCATTAACCTACTCATCAATATGTATTTTGTAATGAATTTGTGATATGTACCCCTTGTCTAACAACTGTGTATGTGTAATAAAAACTGTGTACTACGACAAAGCCCATGTCTTGTTGAGAGGGGATAATTTCCTTAATCACCTAAGTAAACTAATAACCCATGATTTTCCCCTATGATTGCTTCGCTAAATCCCCAGTGCGAGAAGATTCCCCCCTAATAGACTGTGAGTCCTGTGCAATAAACTGTGCCAGTGAAACCACCTTTCCCCAGTTTCCCTTACTTCCCCTTTCCCTGGTGACTTTTCCCCTTGTGAAAAAAAAAAAAAAAAAACTCAAGTCACTCATTCCCCAGTGCTATGTCCCAATAACCTCCACAATTCCCTTTATAAACTGTATAACCCTTCTTGTATATAATTTGTAATATTGTCAATTGTATTGTATTGTATTATGTAACCGTCTGTGTCATGTATGTAACCTTCATCATTTTGTATTGTTAGTTTAAAAAAAATTTTGTCTATGTATGTTTGTATCTGTTTGTTTATTATGTCAACATAATTTTCACATCATGTTCGAAATCTTGTGATGACTTTCAGTAATCCCTGCAATTTCTGAGGGGATATTGAAAGTAAAATCGATCACTTAAGCCATAAATATGACGAAGTCAAATCTGACCTTGACATAATTAAACTTACACGAGCCGAACAAAATAATAGAATGAATCACTTGGAAACAAATTTCGGCAACGAAATCCAAAAACAAAACCAGCAGGTCCGTGACGACTTAAACAAAAATATTGCAATCCAGAATGATAACATCAAGAAAGCCCTTGCTAACAACACTACTTACGTTATAAATACAGTTGACATTAAATTACTTAATCACGCCACTGCTTGCCAGACAAACATTATCCAACAAAAGGAAGAATTGACTCAGCAAATTCAGGACAGTACGAAACAAGTATTAACACAAATATTACCAATTACACAAAAACAAGGAGAAGATATTGATACATTAAACAAACTTGTTCACACCTTTGGTAATAGAATCACCAATGTTGAAGGTCAAGTTAGTAATGGAGTTATATCAGGCACACCAAATATTTATGTCACAT
The DNA here is from genome assembly GCA_035578905.1 of Stictocephala bisonia. Classification (NCBI taxonomy): domain Eukaryota; kingdom Metazoa; phylum Arthropoda; class Insecta; order Hemiptera; family Membracidae; genus Stictocephala; species Stictocephala bisonia. The sequence goes on along the minus strand of JAQJVL010001621.1, from coordinate 137,802 downwards.
GTACCGGCAACGGCACCCATGCAACCGACAATAGTCCACCTAAATTTTACGGGAGAGCCCAAAACCCTAAGGAATTTTTACATAAACTAAAACGCTTCTATGAACGAAACATAACACACAACAAACCAAACAACGACTCGGAACACTTGCGGGACATTATTGAACAATGTTTAGAGCAACATGCTGCAAAATGGTTCGACCTAATTTCCCTGCTTGGTCCAATGTCTTGTTTGGGTAAATATTATGTTCTTTCCAATACGCCCTTTACTTACTACCTGTATACCCTGCTTGGTTCAATGTCTTGTTTGGGTAAATACTATGTACTTTCCAATACGCCCTTTAATTACTACCTGCATTCCCTGCTTGGTTCAATGTTTTGTTTGGGTAAATACTATTTACTTTCCAATACGCCCTTTACTTACTACCTTCGTTCCCTGCTTGGTCCAATGTCTTATTTAGGTAAATATTATGTACTTTCCAATACGCCCTTTACTTACTACCTGCATTCCCTGCTTGGTTCAATGTCTTGTTTGGGTAAATACTATGTACTTTCTAATACGCCCTTTACTTACTATCTGCATTCCCTGCTTGGTCCAATGTCTTGTTTGGGTAAATACTATGTACTTTCCAATACGCCCTTTACTTACTATCTGCATTCCCTGCTTGGTCCAATGTCTTGTTTGGGTAAATACTATGTACTTTCCAATATGCCCTTTACTTACTATCTGCATTCCCTGCTTGGTTCAATGTCTTGTTTGGGTAAATACTATGTACTTTCTAATACGCCCTTTACTTACTATCTGCATTCCCTGCTTGGTCCAATGCCTTGTTTGGGTAAATACTATGTACTTTCCAATACACTCTTTACTTACTACCTGCATTCCCTGCTTGGTCCAATGTCTTGTTTGGGTAAATACTATGTACTTTCTAATACGCCCTTTACTTACTATCTGCATTCCCTGCTTGGTTCAATGTCTTGTTTGGGTAAATACTATGTACTTTCCAGTACACCCTTTACTTACTACCTGCATTCCCTGCTTGGTTCAATGTCTTGTTTGGGTAAATACTATGTACTTTCCAGTACACCCTTTACTTACTACCTGCATTCCCTGCTTGGTTCAATGTCTTGTTTGGGTAAATACTATGTACTTTCCAATACCCCCTCTACTTACTACCTGCATTCCCTGCTTGGTTCAATGTCTTGTTTGGGTAAATAATATATACTTTTCAATACACCCTTTACTTACTACCTGCATTCCCTGCTTGGTCCAATGTTTTGTTTGGGTAAATACTATGTACTTTCCAATACGCTCTTTACTTGCTACATTCATTCCCTGCTTTCTTTGCTCTCTGCTTGGTCTGATGTCTTGTTTGGTAAAATATCCGATATTGTGTGCTCGGCTTAAGGAGTATACAAGAATATTAAAATCTTTATAATTGTTATCACAAAACAATTTATTTCAGTAGCACATATTGCAATGTAAAATTATTAATAACACAGATTAAAATTATTTAACATGTGGATGTCTGCAAGGAATGATAAGGTCACATTGTGACTTTATAATCAGGGCACTCTTATAGTTTGTCCTTATCCTAACAGTTTGATATGTCATTATGAGTCGTATAATTGTGGTACTCATATGGAAACAATCAACATCATATGACAAATTTATTAATTCAGGATCTGTTAAGGCACCATTCAACTTATTAAAAAATTGAAAGGTTTGGTTTAGTAGGTTTATGTGGAAGTAATTTTGTAAAGAAAAATGTGCATCACACAATTAGATTGTATTTTTAAAATATTCATTACTTTTTAACATTTAAATGTCTTATTACACATCAATGTTTAGTAATAATTAACATCTGCAAAACAAATAATGATAGCATTGAGTCAGAGCTTATCACTGTGTCTGCTATTTATCACAATTTGTACATGCACATTGTAAAAATAATGTGAATTTGTATTAAATATATGTTCAGACATTTACATTAATCAAACTCCAGATTTAGGGTCAAAAACATGAAAATGGGCTAACTGTTACTTGGACCTCCAAATACATGGTTATTTTCCCAATTCAAACTACCTTTCATGTAATTGTAATTTAGGAACCATTAATAGCAATAGCTTTAGAGCCCAAGGCTACAAATAGACATGAGGTATTATAATTTTATGAATTTATGTCTGTAGAAGAAAGTTGTATGCCAAGGAAGTAGTCATTTTTTAACTCCAAACCATCCTTAAAATTGCTTATTATTATAAGTTTTTCATTCTTGCTTTGATTTGTTGTTTCACGCTTTTTCAATCTTTCATTTGATTTCAAAATCTCCTAAATTACTTCCTCATCCAAACAATGTATGGGTTTTAGTTAAGTAAATATAAAATTCAACTTTCGTTTGAATTTATTTATTTTTTTATTCAGCAAATAAAGTAATCTTTAATTATTAAACTGTGAATGTTTTGAACCATAAAATGGTAGCACATTTATACCCAAAATTTTACCAAACATGTTAAATCTAAACAATACATTATTAATGAAAATAATTAAAACAAAATTTGTAATTATTTAATTAATGGTGTTCAGCAAATCAAAAAAAGAATCAATTGATTCATTTTTTAAATCCAATTGTTTTCATATGCAATTACTAAATTAAATCGAATGATAGAAGTGAGGTGATTGTTTACTGCATAACAAAAGATAAAACAGATCTATGTAAGATTTATCCTCACAACTGCGAGTACACAGGGCTTATCTTGCTTCAAGGTAACATTTAATGACAACATTTCTATTTTCAATCATGCACTTTTGTCTACCTAAATATCTAAAGTTAAAAACTTTGTAACCATATGCACTGCAGGTAGAGTTGCCGCAGTGTCCTCCTCGAGTTGTTGCCACCATATGGAGGGTGGTGCTGAGTCCTGGTGCATCGTTGGTCACCCCCATTAAGGCTCTAGCAGCATCTGTCAGGGTTGACTCCTTCTTCTCTCCATCCCTAATTCCGACTGTGCAGCTGGCGGTTGGTCTTACTGCTGTTCAAGTAAGGCAATATAACAAAAATAATAAATAAGAATTTATAAAAAATTAGCAGTTTATCTCCTGTATCATAATCGTAATAATTATGATTTTTTACGCAACCTGAATCATCGAATTTTGGTATCTTTTACTCTATTATTCAGGCCTTCACTTCTCTTAACATTATTATGCTCTATTAAATTATTTAGTTATTTTGTAAAAATTAGCATTTACTTATGGCATAAAAATATATTGGGCCTTATACAATTTAAATATTTATTTCAGTCAAAAAAGTTGCCTACATTTTTATTTTTGAATATTTTGCTAAATTTGTTATGAGGTAAACTATTTTTATAGATATTTAACCATATACAGTAGGATCTCAATATAAAAAATGTCAAGGGACCAAATACAACATTTGTTTTATCGGGATTAACTTAAAATCGAGGTTTGTTATGCTGAGGTTTAATTTGGCCAATATACATTAAATCGGGGTAAACCAGAAACTCTATATAAAGAACATATCACAACTCTATTTTACAAATATTTTCAGTTAGTAGTATCCTTGATTATAATACTTACAAATGAATATCTCATGTCGTTAGACAAATACTAGGGGTATCCAAAAAGTAAGTTTCCCATCTTCAATACTTGCATCAAGTACATCGCTGACAAGTGCGAGGCACAGGGTATTGTAGCTTGGTTGAATTGGCACCCTTGAGGACCGATTTGGCAACTGGGAAGCGCACGCTCGGTCAGTTATGGCTCAGTCGCCATGGAGACACCGTTGACTGTTGCCGCCAGTTGTGAGGTGCGTAGTGTAATTTGATTTTTAACTGCGAAAAATGAATCAGCTGTGGATATTCATCGTCAAATTGCACTGGATATGGTGAAGGAATAATATCCATCCAAATGGTTGCCGTTGGCGTAAAATGTTTATTGAAGGAGGCAAAATGTGCATGCGGATGACTGTAGTGGCCGACCAGCGACATCTCACGAAAACAATGTCATTGACGCCGTGCAAGCAGTTATTGTTTCGGACCAACGACTAACAATTGATGCAATTTTGATTAGACTACCCTCCAAATATTGATATTAGTCGTTCCTCATGGTTGACAATCTCCAGTTGTCGAAAGAGTGTGCGAGATGGCTGCCATGCTTGCTGTCTGACGTTTACAAGCAGCGTCGTTGTGCACCTGCTCAAACATTTTTGTAGATGTTTGAAAATGAAGGTGAAGCTGTGTTTTTGATACTTGGATTCACCATTCGACTCCTGAATCCAAACATCAAGAGTATGGTATGGGTATAGAAAAGAGAGAAAGCTCGTATGAAAGGAAAAGTGATGGCCACAGTTTGTTGAGACTGTAAAGGAGTATTGCTTGTCGACTATCAGCCCCGTGGAACAACAATCAGTGCTGAACGGTACTGCGATGTACTCATGAGACTTCGTCGCGCCATCCAGGACAAGCGACGTGGGCTTTTGTCCCGCAAAGTTTTGCCGTTTCATGACAATGGTGGCCTCACGCTGCTCGTGCAACAAAAGATGTTTTGGCTGAGTTTCACTGGGATATTTTTGAGCACTCTCCTTATTCTTTGGATTTTGCTCCAAACAATTTTCATCTGTTTCGACAGCCAGTGATAAAGAGGTCAAAAAGGAAGTGGAAAACTGGTTGAAAAACAAGGCGGCAGATTGTAATGAGGATGGTATAAAAAACTCTTGTCAAGATACAAAAAGTGCTTGGATTGGAATGGGAGTTACATAGAAAAGTAGTTTAAAGTCTCTATAGAATGAAATAAATAATTTTAGTAAAAACAAAAATTACCTATGCCTTTTTTAAGATAGGGAAACTTACTTTTTGGATACCCCTCGTATTCGTCTCTGGAATTTGGATAGTTAATGAGGTCTGCTACTTCAACTGGTTTAATCTGCATTACTTTACATGGGACTCCACTAGCGCTCCAAAATGGTCCACAAAATCTATAACACAAGGACCATTTTAGAATTCCTATAATTAGAAACACAAAATTTAACATTGGATGAGAAATTTATCTGTTTGTATGAAACCAAAGGTAGTAAATAAATACAGTTGCTGAATTTTGAAAACCGGAATGCAAAGTTTCGGAGCAAGTACAAAATTCGTCACTTGACTTATATAATAAGTAAATAAAGAGTAAACATAGAAGGTATTTAATGCCAAATGTGCAGTATTAGTTTTTTCACTGTCCTACATACATACTACATACTGCAATTATACAAATACAGTGTACTATATTGAAATGACACAATATTAATAACTTCCACAATGATTTTATTCTAGATTTTTAATAGTGTTCCTTGTACTCTGATTAGGACAAAAAAGTCTAAGATGCTGGACTGTTCAACTAGGATAAGTTTTACAGTATCCAATGTGCAATCCAGCTCGGTTATGGATATCACAACACATTCACTTGAACCACTTTATTTTAGGAAAAAAAACCTCAACAAATCAAGATATTCTTTGGCATCCTGTGTTGTGTAGTTAGGTTCACCTTTCGAAGTGTCCTCCTCATCATCTTCTTCTGCTTAGCCATCTGCAACTGGGTCTCATAATGATAATCAACAACAGGGCCCATAAGGATCACGTATGTTGAACGGCTCTAAAATTTCAGGTAACTCTTTGGACCAGTTCTGACAACTGTCTACCACTTCCTGAACCCCTTGACCGCTATTTCTTGGACAGAAGGTTCCCTGAAGAACACGACTTCCTCACAGCTACCTTAGATCAAGCAAATGTGGCTTTCTCGCTCTGGCCCAAAGGTATGTCCAAATAAACTTAATACTGTTTAAAAGTGCAATAACGTTTTTAATTTATGTGTTATTTACATAACTACATATTGTATGACTTTCAAAGCCAGCTACCATTGTGGGTTAAAAGAGGTGGAATGTAAAATTCAAAATTAGTATGATAAATAATTTTAAAGTACAAAGTACTTGTGTCTTAGTGTTTAAATATTGATCTCCCGTCACAGAGCTAAATCCAGGTTTTGTAACCATATAACATATGGTTCTTCAATTCAATGCAGACTAGCTAATCCCCCCTGAAAAGAACGCAATCTGCAGTCATTAACTATATGATCCATAATTTGAATTTGGCCTCCGCATTCACATGACTGATCATTTGCCAGTCCACGCTTGTATTTCCAGAAGGTTCATTCCACCAATGATGGTTATAGATCTGATACCAGAAACTTGTTATGACTGTCAAACATATCCTAAGTTAATGTCCAGCTGGTTTTAGGCGAATATTCATTTGAGATAACTGTGTATTCAAGGTTGAATAATCAAATTATATTCCCATTATAGATATAATTTTAAGATATATTTAGATAAACAGCTAGGCTTTGACTTCCTTTTTTCATCAAATTAATCTTCCAATACCTAAATTATAGTACCATAAAGGGCATGTGCATACTATTTATGATAATAATTAATTTATAGACTTCCTCTTATTGTACCCTCAAAGTTGATTCTTAAAATTGATACTTAAAACATAAGTATTCTGTACTTAAAACATATAAGAAATTATGACATAAATTATAATAAAATATTATATAATCTTTACTGTAATAAATAGTATATAGATTATAAGGGATGTTTCAACCAACTCACTTTTCACATAATACCCATTAACTTTCTAGTGAGCCAGCAGTTGCGAGTTAAAGGACGTGCTCATGTGGAAGTACTTAACTACTACACCCTCAGTAACCATAGTTGTGTGTTGCCGTTTCATCTGGCCGCTACTGGCTATATGACAGCAGACGGTCAGCAGTGGAGTCTGGTCACTGATCATGTCCATACTCGCCTAGGCCCAGCACTCAGCCACAGCCTTCTTTCCTCCTTCAACTCCTGGTCAGAGGAGAGAGCGCAGGTTGTACTCACACCATATGTCATCTGCAACAATACGTGCATGCCCATAAGGTTTGTAAAAGTGTTTAATATTTGCAGTGTAACACTTTAAACAACACATACTATCTAAAACATGCAATCTCAGGAGAAAATTTTACTTTGATGCAGTTTTCCTTATATTCAAACACTAAAATTTAAAGGTATTAGATTAAAACATATTTCAGTAGTAATGAAAGGAAAGGAAAGCAGCATACCTGATAAACTTGGTAGACTGGTACACTGTAGGTAGACACAATCACATAACAAAGAATTGAGTAGTGAAATATTTTGGGGCCACTGGCCTCTTCTTCAGTCATTAAATAACTGGATACTCAGTCACACTTGAGGTAGGTGCTACAGTTGCCAACTGTAGAGCACTTAAACACTAAAATGTTACTTCTGATTCTATTGTATGATACAATGGTGTAATAATGTTTATTATTCTGCTGCTTAGGTGGAGGAAGGAGAAACAGGATTTATCTTATATTTAGATTGGGTGGATCTCTAGATTTTGTGATCCATTGATGTACAATTTCCATTCTTCTAAGTTGAGAGCTGTTGTAGTTTGTAGGGAGTGATCTGATAACTTTAACAGTAAAACATTGATCAAAGTTCTAATTGTGGCTCATGCTATGGGATGAAACAGGTTTTTCAGGGTTATTTATCTTACAGTCGTGTCTATGTCCATTCATACATGTACGGAGGGTTTCTGTGGTTGGGCCTATATATTGAGATGGGCAGAAATTACATTGGAGTTGATAAATAATATTACTGGAGTCACAGGTGTAATGACCATTAGTTTTATATTGAGTGGAGGTGGAAGAGCTCATAAATGTAGTGGCTGGTTTTTGGATAGTGCATGTTTTACAGATTTTCTTATTGCATGGGAAAGAGCCTTGAGCTTTAGATGTATTGTGTGGTGGGATCAGGTAAGCTGAGAGGTGTGGTGGGATCAGGTAATTTTGGGTGAACTAAAATCTATTTTAAATGTTTGAACTGCCTGAGGGTAACAGTAGTAGGTTTGTTTAGAAGGTCTTTTGAATGGGGTGAGGCGGTAAGAATGCTGAAGCCATATTTAAGAATACTATTTAGCTTTTGTAGGCCATGGTGGTAGGTGGTAACAAGAGGTAGGCTGGGTGGATTTTTTTAGGCCTCAAACACATCCTAATCTTTTACTAATCACAATAAATTCCACCTCACTTAGACACCAAGTGCAATTGCAGTTAATGCTGTTTGAAAAACACTTCTGGATTATATATCATTAGAAGACTAAAACACATAGCTAACATAGATCACTGCCAAAACAACTTATTTTGGGCTTTGTGAGACTCTTATAAGGCATGGTCTGATTGTATGGGGTGGAAAATCATAACAAACAAAAGAGTTAACTCTTTTTTTCAAGCAACTCAAAATCCTGACAGTAGTTTCACTCTACATCAACACGCACCAGTACAACACAAAACATGCCTCAGACTTCATCCTCTTAAGCCTTTATGGATAGCAGCCCACATACAAACCACCGCAGAACTATAACCACCTGCCTAAACTGCTGAAAATCCAATCGTCCAACTAACGCAAAAAACAAATTGACAACAGTTTACATATTTCTTCATCAGAAAAGAAACATAATTTTAGTCATCAAGACATTATTTTTACTAACATTACATTTTGCAACAAAAACAGAAACAATGCACATCAAAGCAAGTAAGAAAACAACAGCTGATGAGCTAATTATAACATAATATCTAATATTCTTCTTCAGTTACCAAACTTAAAACATCAAAGAGCAAAATTCAAGATTAAATACTAGAAATAAAATTAGATTGTCTGTTATTTGATTTGTTTTGATCAATCAAGTAGTCATAAAATGACACCAAATTAAAGTGTGATGTTACCTCCAATGTATATGTGTTCATTCCCCAGCAGAACATCGGCATGCACACGTATATGTGTACAGGACCCAAAGGGTTAGTACAAGGCATATTCAGAAAGTAAGTAATGTTTCATTGTGGTCGGCATTTTGTGCATGCACGCTAGTTGTCCTTGTTTACTGGCTCTGGACTGACGCCATTTTGGTTACGCTACATTGTGATTTTAGTATTCTGTGCACATTTAAAATGTTTTAATACAATTCCTGATCCCACCGATGGTGAGATCTGTGCTGTAATAAGATTTTTGAACATATGGAATGTAAAACCGGCTAAACTTTATTCTCAAATTTGAGATTTTTACAGTGAAGACAAATGAGTGGATTCTGATGCATTGGCATAGTAAAACATCCGTTCTTTTGGGTTTTTTTTTAATTTTCAATTTTCAAGATTCAAACTTTCTCTTTTCATATAAATGTACACAAGTACAAGACATAACGTCATTTTATAAGTAATCAAAACTTGTTCAAAAAACTAATAACATAATATCATTGGCCCTTCTTAATTCTTTATTACAGTAGGTGTCTACTTCTAACTTTGTAAATATTCATCTATAGAATATATGGCTAACTTTATCAAATGTTCTTTACCTCTAGTTTTAAATTTATGAAAGTTACTTTCTCTAGTGATAAGCTTTGGTAATTTATGCAAAAGCTTTGTTTCTGTAAACTTTTTATATATAATTTTTTTAAATTCCAATTTATGTGCTTCAAACAGTTTACTTATTCTAGTATTATAAATATGGTTATGTGACATTGGAAAAACCTTCTGTTTTACATAAGCAATAATTTATAAAATAAATAAAAAAAATTAAAAACCATATACCGTCCGTATCCCCAAATCAGCAAAGATACATTTAACTCAGTCCTCACTTTTTAATTTGCACATAATTCTTAAAGCTTTTTTTGTTGGACAAAAATTGGATCAAAGATTCCCTTTTGTTGTAGCTCCATATACTGTATTATTATTCCATAAGCTAGATGTTCATGAACTAAGGTAAAATATATTACTTTTAAAGTTTCTAGATTACAGAACTTTGCCATTTGTCTTAATGTAAATTTGCCTGTTGACATTTTTATCATTTTTTCTTACCAGATCATCAGAGACAAGAGAAGGCCAATCACTCCCAGCCTCATCATGCACATTTGTTCGACCTTCATTGAACATTCTAATCCACTTTCTCACCATTCCATCACTCATCGAGTGTTAACCATAAACATCTCAAATTTTATGATAAATTCCTGTCGGTTTCACATTTCTTGCGTTCAAAAATTTTATTACAGCACAGATCTTGCTATCGGCGGGATTATGAATTGTATTGAATATTTAAAATATGCAAAAAAAATTAAAAACGCAAAGTAGAGTAACCAAAGTGGCGTCAGTTGAGTCAGTGAACAAGGACCACTAACGTGTATGTGCCATAAGCTGATTGCAGCGCTGTGGTGGCAGTACAATGAAACGATACTTACATTCTGTATAGGCCTCATATATAAACTGTTGATAATCAAACAACATAATACTAGTGACACAGTGTATGTCTTTGGTGTTCACATGAACTCCCAGTTTAATTTCTTTGTTTTTAAAGCGAGGAGGAACTTGGATTTTATCATATGGATTGCCAGATTCTTTGTTAACAAAGAGTTCTGTGTAAGGTCTCTTTAAACCTCTTTTTAAGAGTCATATTGAGTACGCCACTGTTATTTGGAATAGAGATTGGGGGTATTCCGATAAATCCATTTAGGCAATCCTGAAGAAGTTCCTTTTATGGACAGTCTAGGTTTCCAGAGTTTGATGGGCTGGATATTACTATCAGCTTCACTTTTCATCTCTCTTAGATAGAAACACTTTGGCTGACCTGTTGTTCTTTCACGGAGTGTTTCATGGCCACAGATTGTCGATAAAATTGGTCTGAGAGTTCCAGAATGTACCTCTAGAAGGAGCAAACTGTTTGTGGTGCTCAATGAGGTTGTCTGTGACCCTGTAGTTAAATGCTTAGGCATCAATAATTAAATTCTGACAGTTCTGATTGTTTTAATGTTTCCGGTAGTTTTAAGAGCCAGGCCAAGATGGCCATAGATAACTGACAAGGTAAAGTCTGTTTGATCTAAGCTGTATTAAATTTTAGAATTTTGAAACTAATACTTCAGGGGCAGCTCTTAAGGCTTTAAAGACTGTCATATATTACAACTGGCATCCTTGGTTTAATACTGCTGGGTGTCAATCTGAATTTTGAGTAGAACAGCAGGTTTGAAGGGTATATGGGATTCCAAATTAAAAGACAATGTATATTCAAAAACTTTTTATGTGTATATTTTAAAAATATACACATATAAAATGTATGTGTATATTTTTAAATGTTTAGACTAACCATTTTAATCAAAGACAACATTTAAATCTGCTTTCTAAAGAATTGACATAATTTACTAATTAATACTTGTAATATAATTTGTTGATAGAAGGGACTCTTCTGTATAATATGTTAAATAAACTGTTTACCAATAAACAGATAATAAATCAATGTATTTAATAAAAATCAAGTTAAATTTGACTGAAAAATTTTAATTTGTTGGCAGGTTTAGACAAGCAGGCTCTGACGAATACATTCCATTACAGTGTTTACAGTGTCACTTGTATTCTTGGAGAACCAGCAAATGTGTAATGAAGTTAGAATTTGGCCTTTTAGAACCAGAGTGAGTAAATAATTGTAACTAAAGTAACAAGAGCTAAAGCCAAAACACAACCATTTTATTACTATATCATTTAGTTGCAAGTAAAAATTTGGCTGATCATCTGTATTTGACTAGCATTTGTGTGTGTCCTATATATTTTTCTTCACTGTTATTGATTTTGGTGCTCATCATCGTGTTAGTTATATTAAAAATGGACTTTAAGTGAGTGTGACTGTGCCTATATCTTCTCTAGGAAGTGTTAATTTAATCAGTTAATCCCTTGCATGCCAGTAATGTAATATTTTGGTGTTACTGTAAACAAACAAATTGCCTCTGATGTAATATTTTGTTTCTTGTCAGAACATTACCAGATTGATATTGTTCTTGACTTGGAATGTTTTTAAATACATGCATGTTTCTCCTTAGACAGTAGCATGAAGTATGAAGCTATACTTCTTGCTATAATATTAACTTTATGAGTGTATTATGCCAGTCATTATGTATGGCCGTCTAGTCGGCCATCAGTCCCTGGCAAACGGCTTTGCCAAAAAATTAATGTTCAAGATTTGTTACATCTCTCTATTTTGTAATAAACTAGATAGTAATATAAAAAATTAAGTAAAACACATGAAAAGATTAAAAACTACTATTGTTTTGGTCCATTTCTAACATTTTTATCAATTAGCCTAATCGGAGATAAAACATGCTACAGATCACAATTCAGGTTGGTCAATGTGTTCATAGGACATAAATTTAAGTTTTCCTTCTTTGCAGCACACTTTTTGCATAATTTTATTCCTAATTTCTCGAAGAAAAAAAAGGTTGGGAGAAGACTGATTTAATAATGTGAATGAGGCAGTATGGCTGACGGCCAGGCAGCCATTTGTGGTCGGATGGTGTACAAACTTTATGGCCACGTAGCACTGAATGTGTTAATGCACTACTAAATCCCAATGTATCTTGTTTTAGTTTTTTTTTTTTATTTAACTTAACCGTACTTTTATTTAGAATAACCCTTTAGGATATTCTTTACTTTTATCCTATTTTACTATAGTTGTATATTTCTAATTTAGACTTATGTAATTTATTCTCAGTGATATTTTTCGTTGTTTGCCTTAATATATTATATATTTGGTTTACCCTGTTTTTTTTCTCATTTTGGTATGAAGGCATACAATTTTAAAAAGATTGTTCAATCCTGCGTTAATGTTTTGGCAAATGATTACATTTTTACTACATTTATTTTAACCTACATAATGAACTGCGAGGTCTGTCCAAAAAGTATCCCACCGCTAATCAGTAGTCGACCGCAGCACAGTCATCCGGCTCAAACCTGTTATTGGAGGAGAGGAGGACTCTACTCCTTCATTGAACCTGCTCAAGTCGCTCAGTGAGTCACAGCACTCTGTTCCGTACAGTACTGCCGTGCGTGCCCGTCACATTTCACTATGACTGAACATGTTGAGCAGCGCATTTGCATTAAATTTTGCCAAAAACTTGGCCATTCAGTATCAGAGAGGATTCCATGTTATGAAAAGTTTATGGTGAAGAATCTGTGAATCTAAACCACCCTTTAATATTAAATTAAAGGGTGGTTTAGACGGTTTAAAAATGGCCGCATATCAGTGGAGAGTGATGAGCAATCTAGCAGACCTTTAAAGGCTAAAAACACTGAAAATGTTGAACGTGTTCATGCAGCAATTAATGAAAACCGTTGATTGACTATCCGAGAGCTGGAAGATCTAGAAATACCAAAATTGTCAGTGTGTAACATTTTAAACAAAGATTTTAAAATGAACCATGTTTCGGCAAAATTTATTCCTCGGCTGCTGACAGAGGACCAATTTGGATTTAATAAAAAGTGACCTAGGGATATTAAAAAAAGTTATTACTGGTGATGAAACATGGGTTTATGGCTATGACCCTGAAACAAAAACACAATCTTCACAGTAAAAAAATCGCGAAGAGGAACGGCCGAAAAGAGCAAGACAAAGTTAAAGCAATGTCAAAAAAATGCTCACAGTTTTTTTTTAATAAGAAAGTGCTGTTCATCATGCATTTGCTCCATGAGGCTAGGCAGTGAATAAGGAGTATTATCTTGAGGTCCTAAGGCGGTTACAAGATGCTGTGAGAAGGAAACGACCTAAGCTGTGGACAAGCTGTGACTGGATCCTGCACCACGACAGCGAACCAGCTTATTCCTCGAATCTGATTCAACATGTTTTGGTCAAATATGGCACTAAAAAACAACAGCCTCTCTACAGCCCTGAAATAGCTCCTTGTGACTTCTGGCTATTTCAAAAGTTTAAAATTCCTTTAAAAGAAAAAAGGTTTAACGATATTGAAGAAATAAAACAAAATGCAACAAAGAACCTGTTAGCCATTCCAAAAAATTAATTTAAGGAGTGCTTCCGGAAGGGAGGAGTGTTGGCATAAGGTAGTGGCTTGTGGAAGGGAGTACTTTGAAGGGGACCAGAACGCCGTTGCCACCGAGTAGCTCATTTTTATGCCAGACGTCAAGGTTGGATACTTTTTTGGACAGACCTCGTTAGGTTGTCTTTTTTTTAATTTTTCCAGAAAATAAAAAAAGGTTTATAATTATGTGGCAAAAAATATGTGATTTTAGCTAAAAATCAAAAACTATATTTAAAAACACCATTTCTTGTTAGCTAGGCTTTTCTTATACATTTGTTTATTACATTAAAAGAATAAAGTCAGTATTTTGATTATGCTTAATAGGTCAAAAGTATTTCTCCCATTCAAAAACGTATTAAGAATGCTACTGGATGTCATTTGAAGTTATAGGGCCTAATTGAATGTTGTGCTTCTTGAATATCAAACAGGACTTTTGCACATTCTATGTAGGTCAAGTGTACTGATACCTTTATATTAGCAAGTCTGTTGGAAGTTTGCGTTTATTAGGGCAATTATATTCGTTGTTTACGTTGTTTAAAAATTTTACTCTACTATTTTTCTATATGATAGGCCTGCTTGGCATTTTTCTCAACAGTTTGTAGTTTCGTACTTGTAGTGTTAATTTTCAACCCCTAAGTAGTAATAAGTCGTATAGTGATAGCAGCAAATGTTTAACCTACTATAATCTATTAAAATAAGTATACAACATGTTTAAGTCTATGTAGCATGACATGGATATATGTACATCAAGATCCACTTAAAGTGTATTATACTGAAGATTAATATCTCTAAAATTCTTCCTAAGTAAGAAGAAAATGAGAAAAATTGGTTGTCTAATAATGATTTAATGTACCATTTTCCAGTGAAAATGACTGGAGTGTAGGCATCTCATTAAGTGTGGAGACCAGCACAGTAGTAACACTTACCTCTGCTTCTCGAGAGTATGCACTGATCGTCACAGTCAAACGATTATCGCCGACAGTGAGCCAGGTATGAGTAGATAACATGACCTTCAAATGTTCTTCATGTTCTTTCTGGAAACACTAGGAGAATAACTAACAAGGTGCTCAAAGGTAATGATGTGACGTGTAAAAATAACTTCCAACCTATTTTTTTGCTTAGCATCTTTTCTAAAATAATATGGAAAATTGTTAAAAAGAAGTTCATTATCTACTTTATAACAGTCTCAGACCTATCAGAATGACAGTTCAGTTTTAGATAGGGGCATGCAGTGCATTGAAATGCATTTAAAATAGATGCGATTCAATTTAATTCCAACTATACAAAATGTTGATGTATTAAAAGCACGACAAATGCATAGATAGTACCACAATGCATCAGCACTCTCAGAATTATTCTGATGTGCCAAAATGATGCATTAGTAAGGAAAAAGTGCCTTTTTAAGCAATAATAATTGGTGCATCTTTTAAAACAAGTACTTTGATGTTTTAAATGCTTTCATTCCATATGGTTGTTCCAAGAGGACAGGGGTAAGAACGATGAGACATAGAAACCTGCTTAGATCGCAACAGCAAATATAATATTTGACCGGGAGTTATAACTTGTACTGATTTAAGTCCAACAAGCAATCAATATGGGTTACATCATTTACATGTGCGGTGTACCACAAAGAGAGGAACATTCCCATACAGACAGTCGATAATTATTTTGGGATTCAGTATTCAATACAAAAATATTAAGCATTGTTATGTATTTACATACAATAGTAAATTAAATAAGGTTCTTCTATTAAGTTTTTGTTTAAGAACAGAACACTGCTGATAGCAATTCCCTTTCTTATCATGACCCTTCTTATCACTTCCTGTCTGATAAAGAGCAACTGGCATGTACAGTCTATCTGTTTTATCAAAGATTGGACATACAAAACACAATCTTACTTTGTTTTTGTTAATAAATTCATATATGTTGTATTTTTAATAATTCATGTAACAGTTAAATTCCCAGCACTGTGTTTTAAAACACATTCCCCAAAATTATTTAAAAAAAAAAAGGTAAATTATACTTTAATTCATCAAGTACTAAACACAACAATATCCATTTTCAAGCTTTTTTATTGTAATATATTAGGGATGGGTCGGTTCTTGGTTCTGTCGGTTTTTGACAAAATAACTGGAACCAAGAACCGATGGGAAAATCTCGGTTCTGCGTTTCAGTTCAGAAAAATAAATGGAAAGATAGTTAGAAAATATTCTTCCATAGTCTGGCCACTTCCTTATCAGCATGTGAAAAGAGACAGATAACATTAATGAATAGGAATTCACATGCAAAGGCAGTGAATTATTGTTCAAGAGTCCAATCTTCCTCTGCCTGAGCTCCACCCTTGTTTATTGTGACTCTTTCTTATCACTTCCTGCCTGATGAAAAACACCTAGTGGAAACATTCCATTCTGACAACTCATCTAACATTCTGAAATTAATTATGCTTCTAGTTTTATTGTCTATTTTGAAAAACAAAAGGCTTTTATGATGAATTTAAGATATTAGAGTTTATTAATTTACACTTGGTTTTAATAATGAAAATACAATGCATAAAAACCTAGGGAATTAGATTGAAAAATAAATGGTACCAAGTAAATGACACAAACTTTCTCTCTTTCACTTTATGTCAGATTTTTTAATAAACACAGATGAAACACTTATTTTACGTAAATAAAAGTATAGACAAAAATAATTTTCAAAAACAGCTGTTCAATTAATCACATAGCAGATATTATGTAAACAACCTTGATTTGTGGCTTCCGGCCTTCCGCCTCCAGCTCAACTTAGTGGGCTGGTAACAAATAAATAAAATAAAATATATAAAAAAAGTTTCATTTTAATTTGCATATTTACTGAAAATTGAATCAAAGTCGTCACAATAAAGTTTGAAAAATTAGCATTTTTAATGTTTTTGCCCGTAAAAAAATGTTATAACTAAAAACTATAAACTTAGGGATATGCGGTTTTTAATAAAATCTTTTTAATTGTAATTTACATCTTTCCTGAAAATTAAATCAAAATCGTTAGAGCCATTTTAACTAAAATTTCCAAAAAGTGAAAAAATGGTCTGGAGATATTGGCTAATACACATACATACCAAATTTCATACAAATCGATCCATCCGTTTGGTCTCCAGCGAAGTGCACATACATATAGACAGACACCAATATTTTTTTTTCAAAAAAAGAATTTTTGTGTTCAGGGGGCCCTAAAATGGATTTTTAGATCAACTTTTGACCCAGTTACTCACCCACACTTCCTACAACTATTGGTATGAAAATTTAATTAAATTAATGCAGTGTCTTCAACTTCCTTTATGACTAGCTTTTCCTATATTTTCCTTAATTTTACTTGCTACTTCTATTTAAAACAAATTATTGTGGTTTACTGTGCTTTACTGCATTTTGTGAAGCCCTACAACTTAAATTCCTTGTATTACTTTAAATTTACACTCTTCCTTTTATCCACAGTTTATTTTTATAGTCCTTTTAATATAATTAATATTATATTAATTTATCAAAATTTGTGATCAATAAATATATGTTTTCTTTTCTTTTTTTTTTTTTTTTTTTTTGTTAGGTTAAAGGGCACTAGGCCAGGAATTAGTATATTGGAGAGATAGGGCATCAGCAAACTTACCTTAGAAGACAAGTTCACTAACACCAGAGTAGTTAGTAACATACACCAGTGGCATTGAAAATTTGTGAGATTATGTGTTTATTTTGTGTGTTTTACTACTACTCTGGTGTTAGTGAACTTGTCTTCTAAGGTAAATTTATGTTTTGTGTAGTCAAAATTTAAAACCTTTTTGTATAATAGTATGGTACCTGTAACACAAGGTTTTATTGTAACTCTATCGCTTCTAAAATAAAAACCATGAATTATGTGTGTATGAATCAAATCGAGTTGCACTGAATCAAATCAAATTGATTGGGCGAGCTGGTGGCTGAGCGGTCTAAGGCGTCAGGACTTTTTTAGCTTGGGTTAGAGATCCGGCCTAGACTAGAAATATTTATCAGTAATATTCACCTTCTACTGTACTGGTTCGCCCCCTTACTCTGTCTGAATAAGGTCCTCGCACAGATCAATAGTCTATGAGGGATGGGCAGAGTAAGGTTAAGAAGGAGGTCGGCCTCTCCTTTTTTTTTTTAATTCTTTGAAAAGCATCAAGGCATTGAATAAAAAAAATTGCTGTATCGCACATTCCTAGTTTTAGGTTTGATAAGAATATTTCAGATGCTCATTACATCATAATACCTGATGTTAACAATGCAATTGTTAAGTATCAGCATTCATTGTTGTTTCCTTGGGTCTGGCAAAAGCGTTTAATTCTGTAGACTGACAGTATCTTTTAAAGATAAATGTGGAATATGGTGGTACCACCTGATTTTCATGATTTTGTTAACTAGTTAATACTAGTCCAAAAACATCCATAGAAATTTTTCCCGAAAAATAAAATTTGTTTATAAAAAATAAAAAAAATAAAGTTTACACCAAAACTATGTATTTTACATTTTATTTTTTTGTATGCATACTTTTTACGCCAGTGATATTTTGAACGTCCTATTCAAACATTGTTGAGGGACAACGGTACAAACCCTAATGGCAAATTTAAGTGGACCTCCTGGCATTTGAACCCGTGACCACCTGCATATGAAGTAGCCATGCTAACCACTAGGCTAGCAAGAGGCCTTTTAAAATACATTAATCTTATGTATTTAAAAAAAACTTAAACATGAATATGACTTGCAATTCTTCATACTACAAAAATAATAAAACATACTAAAACAAAATGTGGGTTTGGTTAGCTTATATTTGGTCAAGTACGTTAGGTTATTTTAGGTCATGTCAGGTAGGTTAGGTTATATTTTGGGTTAGGTTTACTTAGATTAGGTTAGGATTTTTGGTTAGATTAACTCTTTTGACGCTGGGCGCTTGGTATACTTGACTAGCTTAGTCCGCCTGTGCCTAAATCACTGTTTATGTAGTGTGCTATATAAATCGTTGTAAAACCCGTTGTTTTGGCACTAGAATAATAGTGTTTTTGGTTTTTTTTCGTATTTTGACACACTATAATATACGTAAATTCATTATAAGTTTTGTTTTAATTTTATTTTCAAAAAGTGCCAAAACGTTAAACAACATTTTTTTACAGCTAAATTTTGATTTTGAACTAAAAATCCATGTAAACAAAAATATTTTATACATAAAACTTATTTTTATTTATAATCACATGTAATAATGAAGACCTGTACAAAGTTTCAAAACATTTGAACAATATTGAACAATGCAATAAACTATTTTCTAAAACATGGCAAAATCAATTTACCACATAACCTTAATGTATGCAAG
>JAQJVL010001621.1:0-118379 GCA_035578905.1 Stictocephala bisonia | reverse complement strand
AAATGGTCTGGAGATATTGGCTAAATACACATACATACCACATTTCATACAAATCGATCCATCCATTTGGTCTCCAGCGAAGAGAACATACATACAGACAGACACGCATACGGACAGACACCAATATTTTTTCAAAAAACCAATTTTTGGGTTCAGAGGCCCTAAAATGGATTTTTAGACCAACTTGTAAACCATTTTTTTGACGATCACAATACTTTATGCTAACGCGTATGGGAGAAAGTAATAAATGTTTAAGATCATATATTGTGTCAAAACTAAACAAAATGAATTTTATTTTACTATAATCATTTTTTAAAAAGTTTTTTAGAGGATTAATATTTTAAATTGCATTGGCTTAACATTTACTGACCCAAAATAGTTAATTATTTGTTAAATTTAAAACAAAATTTATACTGTGATTTCTAAAAACATTTATGTTATTATTGGCTGTATAGTTTTTTATGAATGTGAGTAGCATTTATATTTTCTTAATTCATTATGATCACCAATAGAGAAAAGAACCAATTGTTCTCAATAGTTAATAAAAATAGTTTTTTAATTATTTAAAAATAAAAAGAGTTTTTTTTTCAATTGATTATATTATTATTTCTTTTTTTTTTTTTATCTTTGACAAACTACAATTACATCAACCTCTTAAATTTATTTGTGGTAATTTTAATCAACTGTTGTGATTTGTTTTTTAATAAGTTTTATTACTAATCAGACCTAAAATGGCAGGTTATTTTTTAATTTTCTCTAGGCTTTTAAATTTTGTAATTTCCTCAATTGACGAAATTACAAAATGACAAAACGAAATGAAATGACAAAACGATCCCGGCTCATAAACATTCGGAAGCTTGGTAGGCCAAACAGGTAATGCGTTTTCTAGTAGTCCTGCAGTCTGTTTAGACGAATTGTCCCAGTATGTAATAAAAGTCCTAAAAACGTCTTCAATTCAGGTATGGTGAGGTCCTTCCATTTTGTAACTCGGGAATTCGGAGTGGTAGTAGGCCCACAAAAACGCTCAAGGGCATATTTGTTAGATTCAGTACAAACAAACTGAAGAAACTCATCGTCCACTAAAAGCGAAAACCAATCAATAGGTGAGCCATCACCAGGTATGGCCACCAATAGCTTATTGTCCTTCAAAAAGTTAATTTTTTTGAGTCCAGCAGTGTTGTTATACCAAATAGGGTTCAAAACTGCATCATCATCACTTTCGTCTCTTTCGGTGTCGGAATCTTCACTTGTAATAATGTCGTCACTCAAGTCAAGGTCATCAACAGTGTTGTCAGCCATGTTTCAACAATAAAAATTACACTAAATACTACAATAATATACACTAAACACACTTATTTACATAAAGAACAAACTTATTTACATGAAGAAATCACTAAATTACATCAATTGTAAAACTCCGCTTGAAAAAACGATAGATGAAAACGGAAAACGCAAAAATATAGAACGGTTCACATTCGTATAGCTGCCGACGTAAGGTCTACCTCGCGCAAGAGATGAGCTCACACTGACTGCATAGCAACAACAGTGTAGATTGGTATGGGCCCGGTCCACGCGCCACCAGCGCCCAGCCTGCGTGGATCGTATATGGTCCACCCGCACTGAACGTGTTAAAAAGTGCCAAAATGGTAAACAACATTTTTTTTACAGTGAAATTTTGATTTTGAACTAAAAAATCAATGTAAACAAAAATATGTTGTACATAAAACTTATTTTTATTTGTAATCACATGTAATAATGAAGACCTGCACAAAGTTTCAAAACTTTTGAACAATATCGAACAATGCAATAAACCATTTTCTAAAACATGAAAAAATCAATTTACCACATAATCTTAACGTATGCAAGAGTGGACAGTGCAGACTATCTTCTAAATCTTTGGACGTTTGCAAAATAAATTTTGTAAATTTTTTTATGTTTGTTTTGTATTGTACGTACGTAATTCATAACTTATGAACACATTAAAAAATATAAAAATAACACAAAACAATTAAAAACTACAAATATTTACACAAGCACAATCCTCTTCTTAGCACCTGTGCTTCATCAAGCACAGGCAGGAGATGAACCCCTTTTTTACAGTTTTTGCAAGCATAACTAGTTTTCTTCCTTTTATCTCCAGAACTGAAGGAGCACTACATACTGAGCAATCCCGCTGTTTATTGTCTGGTAAACAGTAAAGAGGCTAATTACCGGTGATGACGGTGGCAGACTGACGTATTACTCGGATTTGAGTGAGGGTACAGTAGGAAATTAGTAATACCAACATTATAAAACAGTAATGAACCCTTAATATATTTATTTGGAACACAAACCTCCAAACTGGGCTTCTTTATCTGTTAAAATAACAACATTGTCGCGTTATTATGCAACGTCCTTAATTAAGAACATCAGCGAGAATCACAACTTTCTTTAATAAGGACGTCAGCGGTCAAAGGGTTAATTTAAGTTAGGTCTAGCCTATTTAAGGTAACCTAAATTAATCAGCCTAACCTAACTTACCTAATTAACCTTTTGTTAAATATTTCTATTATTATTTGACTTAGGATGTTACATTTGTATTAATGAGGGAAAACTACATAATATTAATGCTATGTACGTTATTTAGTATAGAGATTTTCTTTCTTTTTTAAAATTATTTTTGTAAAAAATTCGTATTCCCGGAGAAAAATTCCTAAGGATTCATGTTTGTAGGGCTTTATTGACAAGTTAAAACAATCATGAAAACCTATTGGTTTCGTTATTTGCATATTCACCCTTTTAAATAAATTTGAGCTGCTTGGGTGTTGAGTTGTTGTATACGCATGGTTCTATATGCAGACAGCTATTTGTCTTCACTTCAATAATTTGTTACCATCGTTGTATTTATTTGCTGATGACACTGCTATTTTATTTGAAGGCAGGGACTAGGAAGATAATGTAAAATCGCAGAAACCAATTTGAAACTAATAAAACAATGGTTCGACCAAAACCTATTAACATTAAATGTGATTAAAACTAATTTTATGGTCACCTCCTTCAGGACAGGATCTGATATAAATGTCAATACTTTTTCATAAATCATGCTGTAGAGACTCGTTGGGCCAGTGCCTCTCTGGGGAACTTGATCAGGTCAGCTCTTACAAGTCTTTATGTGTCATCTATGTGCTTTTTCGGGAGCATGTGGGTCATCTTAAAAATAAAGTGCGGAAATTAATATTCGTGTTCATACAGCTTCGAGTAATCCTCGAGCTAAATGAGATAAGGCTGTCAAACTCTGCATATTGCCAGTTGCTATTTCCTGTGGTATAATTGTTTGGAGTAGAGCCTTCCAATCCATCCTAGAACCTCTTAATATGGTACAAAAATCTGTTATTTAAGTGGTTATGGGCACAGGTACAAGATAATAAACACAAGAAATATTTTCTGATTGTAATGTTTTTACAATAAAACAGTTTACATATAAAAACACCCTCTCTGTGTATTTATAAGAATTATTATATCATTTTACCGTAGTTGATAATAATTATCTTAACCTACATTCCCAACTAGTCAATATTCAAACTGAAAAATTGTGTAAAATATTTTCACTATCTACATCTGTAATATAATTCATTATCTTTATGTTTGTAAAGATATTATAGGATATTCGGTTATATTTAGAAATATTCGTAATGAACCAAGGCAGTTCCAGACTTTGAGACTGTCTAGATTTAAAAGAATTGGATCGGGTTGGTTTCTGTCCTTGGGTGGAGCCGTTATAGAGATAAAATGAAATGAAAAACGTCTCTATTTAATCAGGTGAAGTTGGGACCAAGAAGTACCTCCTTTCCCTTAACCTGAACCTGGAGATGTTTTGTGTCCCGACATTGCTGCTGCCAAGTGTCCCTCAACTAGGCCCGAACCTCCTACTTGAAAAAATCTAAACCTCCAAAAACAAGTTCTTCTGCATTAGATTATTATTTTCTATTAAATATAATTATTACCTACAACCTTTTTCTTTTCATGTTATAAATTTAAAAACAACTCACGCCCACGCACAGACTTCAGCCCATGTGGGCATTATTATTTTCCAAATTTAAATTTTATAATCACAGGTAGTCGGATATTTTTCTTTTTTTTCATTTTGGTCACCTAAGAACTACCTTTAATAACTATTGTTGTAGTAAGAAAATGTGAATATTTTCTTTGTAAATCTTTCAACACTCATTCTTTTCAAGTGGGCTAAGAAGCTTATTCTTCTTTTACTCATAGCATCTTCCATTTTCTCACTTCTATCAATACTACAGGTTGTACTGAATGGCCAGCTGGGCCTGCACAACAACCTGCCACTACCTGTTGAAGTACGCATCGTGCCTGAGAGTGTAGACCACTGTCAGAGCAGCTTGGTGTTGCAGAGTGAGGCTTCACCTCCCACTGTTATACTTGATCCTCGACATGGATACTCGCTCAAATTGCGCTTCAGCTCCCTGTCCACACTCTGGTCTGGGGAGATACCCCTCAAGTACACCGCCAGCCATGCTAAACAGTGGGAAGTCAAAAGTATGTGCATTTTTAATGGTTTTATACATAAATATGTTATGATTATTTCCTTGACTAGTTTTTCATTTCTGTAAAATTATTTGGATATTAATAAATCAATTTCATTTTTCATAATTTCAAGTTTCTTTCCTTTTGACTGATTAATTCTGCATGTGTCTATGTCAAGGTGTATTCTATATTAATATACTGTAAAATGTTGGTTACATGATATTTATACATTTTTTGTCTAATTGACTGATTGACTATTAAAAAACAAATAATCTTACTTAACGGCTGAGGCTGCATAATTATATGTAAACAAGCAATTCATTAAATTGTTATTAGTATTATTCCTTTATGGTTTAATACCATTCCAGATATTGCTGTTTGCAGTCTGAAAAGGTCTAACTGTTGCAACCCACCCTCGTAAAATCAAATGCTGGGTGCGAAGGCACCGGACTCAGGAAGACACAGAAAAAAACACAAATGACGGTCAAAATGTAGTTTATTGAAATGAAAAATTTAAATATTTTGAACAAAGTCCTGTTAGCACCAGAAAAACGATTTAACTTTTTTGTAAATAAATATCGTACAGAGAACTAAATTAAGTAACAATCTTAAACAAAGTTAACATAACAAAATTAGCATTAACAACAATAAAAATACATTTGAAATCAGCAGCCATGTGACTAACCTATCTACAGAACAAAATTAATTAAGATAGAATGGACAACAGCCCTATTAAAAATGAAATCAAACAAATACACAGAAGAATAATTGGCAACAAATAAACTACATTCTGGCTGCAACCGTGAATAAAAAGCAACAATTTATGAGCAATCATCCAATAATTTTCTTAGCCAGACATAAAGTTGATGAAAGTTGGCCAAGAAATAAAAACGATGAGAAGACAGACGAACGAGAAAAAAGACTAGGAAGAAGAAATGAAACTCGCACGGACATTTAAACGAAAACAAACTTAGAGGAAGGCGTGGCTATTGAAGAGACAAAAAAAATCTGTGTAATGACACTGCTTAAGTAAAAAGTGCCAAATGGAGTAAGCAAACATTATTTTTAAGTTTCAACATGAAGTAACGTTTATATTTATGTTATTTAAAAAAAATTATAATTATTATAAAAAACAGTTTTGAAATATTTAAAATACATAGTGTACTGTTGATGAGTAGATCACTGGTAATTACAAGATGTATAAAAGAATTTCCAGATGATGTGACAGGTATTGGAAGTTATGACTGTGGAGAGCTAATGACTGTAATGGCGGCACCTGTAAACTTCTGCTGCTGCCTTACTTGTAATGTTGCATTATGTTATTACACTCACATAAGCAAGACATACATACATAATATGTATTTTTGTGATACTTATTTTAGCTAAATGCATGTTTTAAATTATACCAGTCAACAGCCTTTGCTTTGCTACAAAGTGGTTCTCTACACTTGTTTACCCTTGCTACCGTGGTTCAATTCTCATAATATGTTGCTATAAGTAGAATTAGTAACTGGATGCTAATACTCTCTCCTGTTATTAAAATGATATTGATATTATTATTACTTTCTGCATCTGTTTATAATAAATATTAATATTTTGTTTACAGTTCCTTTAAAAGACAAAGCTGAGTATCGTAGTATATGGTGTCATCTATTCTGGGATATTGTTGACAAAATACCACAAATAGTTGTAAGTAAGACTTTTTACTTATTTGTATTTAATTTATTTTTCAGAAGTTCAGTATAGCTTTATTTCACTCTGCATTTTCTAAAGGGGAGGCAACTAAGAATTTTCAAATGCAAACCCCTATAATGTAACCTTCATCTTTCAGGGAATAAAAAAAATCCAATATTATAAACTAGAGGTCTCTACATTTAACAGAGTAAAAGACTTTAGTTTAGATTTAAATAAAATCATTTACTTTCTTGTCTAGTTTTTCGTTACATGAGTCAACATGCTTTGGAATTCCCTTGTTCATATCTTAATAGTTTCAACAATCTACCTTTGACTTTCTTTTGTCCTTAACTTAGGGTTTTAACAATTTTAGTTCAAGTATACTTTTACAAGTTTACAATGTTTACAAATTTTAGTTCAAGTTTACTTTTCTGACGAATAGTGTACCTTATTTTATTTCTATTATGGAAGGTTCTGATTTTGAAAGAATTACTGTGTTACTAATGAGGGTTTGTAAAGGACTGTATGAGATCTTACAGTGAAATAGCAGATTTATTCAATGAGCAAATTCCAGACCGAATCAATCCCAAAATCGAGGTTTATGGTGGCAAGAATTATTCAAGTGTTTAACACGTCGAGGGTTAAGCATGAAATGACAAAATTCATTCTAATCCTAAAAAACCATTTTACGTAAATAACTTTCCTTTGAATTATTAAACTCCAAATATGACGATAGAAGTCATTGTGAGGTCGCTAAGGTGATGGGTGATGATGTCATCAACTCGGCGGGTATATCCGTTGCCAGGATCTCAGTGACAGACTGTTGTTGCTGACAGCTGTATTGTTCACAAATAACAGTGTTCACTGTCACTATTAGAATCACTTTCAGACATGTTATTGTGTTTTTCACAAAAACATAATCGCAAACACACCAACAAACTCACTAAATACAGTAATCAAAGATGGAATGCTTACGGGAACCGAAAAAACTTCCAAACTTGGGACTGACGCACACAAATAACAATAGGGTCGTTTGCATGGTCCTGACAACGTAAGGTCCTACCTCGACGAGATCCGAGCTCACACTGATGAATGAACCGTGCAACTACATATGGCGGGTACATCCGCCGCCAGGATGCACAGAGGGTCCGGCGGCGCGGGTATAGCCGCGTGTAGCCACCGACGTGTTAATGATACATATTCTGTTAAAGATAGAGCCAAGCCAGGAAGGGCTCCTGTAATTGACAAAGAGAAATCATTAAACGTTATGCAGTCCTTTATCGAAAATCCTCACTTATCTACGAGAACAGCTGCTTTGGAGCATGACATTAGCCAATCTTCAGGAAGAAAAATTCTTAAACTTCATCACTTCAAACCTTTTAAAGTCAACTTGTTCAAGAGTTTATTGAAGACAACTATGACCACAGGGTTTAATTTAGTGATGTAATGTTGGGCAAACTAGACGCTGAACCTGAGTTACTGAACAGAATCATTCATTATCAACGATAGCGTCAATAGGCATACTTTACTGGAGAGATAAAAACCCACATTGGTATGTAAGGATCATATGCAACGCCCTTCAAAAGTTAATTTTTGGGCAGGAATAGTTAATTTTTGTTCGTTCCAAGATGGCTACTTGTTATAATCTCTGTGTCGTGGCTCTTCAGTTTTGAACTTATACTGTGTTACCTTATTATATTATTCATCTAGGCTGCACCATTATTCTCATTATTGGTTCGCAGCTTAATTTGTATCTCTTGGATGATCGTTCTAACATTTATTACTGGCTGTAATTAACTGTCATCTGCACACTGTAACTAATAAAACCTTCTTTTCTACTACACTGTCACTTGGTTTCATCCTACTGTTTCTTTCTGTATTGTTGTGGACATGTCATCATTCATAGAGTAAGAACGCCGCATCGCCTTTTAGCTACAGCCTTCTAGATTGCATTGTTGGTCAATAGTGTATACTATACAAACTGTAAAGCTTATTCAATTTGTTGTCTTTAGTTGTCTTATTTAGTGCTTTTTCTCCACAGTTTTGGATTGAGTAGCTACTGCGTGAGAATAATACCATACAAAATTACATCAAGATACATTCTTGTCCGATCTATGTTAAGGAAGTTCTGGATTCGGATGATGGTGTGTGTTGCCATGCGTCTCGCCAACGTTGTTTTTTTGTTTGATTAAGTGAATGCCTGAAAATGTCAAAGGCAGATTATCAATGTATTAGTGGCAATAACAACTCCAAATGGTACTGTACAAGAACAGATTGTCTCGTCACTAGCAGCCAGCCTCAAAACTTATTGCTGAACCAGCTGACAATTCTTACAGATAAAATTTCTGATCTCTCTGTCAAAGTTGATTCTTTTACATCTCTCCCCTCGAAGGTTGACAACTTAATAATTGAGGTAGATAGTATTTGCAAAAACCTTTTACCCTTGAGAAGCGAGTTGGTGATGAAGAAATCAAGATTAAGGACATTGAAAATGATTACTGAACACCAGCATAATTAGCAGACCTAGTAACTCTGAAACCATTATTGCTGAGATGAACAAACGTGCACGTTGCGATAAGAACATAATGATATTTAACCTCATAGAGTCCTCCGAAAAGAATGTTGACTTGAAAAAGAAACATGATTGGAATTTGATTAAGAAACTGCTTGAGGCTTTTCGCTCTATTGCTGATTGTAAAACAATTACACTTCTTCGGATTGGAAAAAAAACATGATAATAAGATGAAACCTTTGAACATTATTTTCAACTGTGACTCTGATGCCTTAAAATGTATTAACAACTTCTCTTTAGACTCTGCCAAACAGATTCATCAGTGTTTTTCAACTATCAGGGTATCCAGAGACAGGACTTGCCAGGAAATCAAATACTTAAACTCTTTATGGGATGAATTGAAAAACAGAACTTCTCTTGGGGAGAAAGATATCACAATTAAATACTACAAAAATATCCCTCAGATTGTGAAAGCTTCAAAAAACGCATAAGCTCCAACGGTAATGGCCTTAAAATTAGTTGCTATTTTCAAAATGTAAATGGACTCAGAGGTAAAATATCTGAACTCACTCAAGCACTTCTTGCTACATCATATGATGTTATTGCATTAGTCGAAACAAATTTAAACCTCAATATACATGGTGCTGAGTTGGGATTTCTTAACTATAATGTTTTTATATGCGATCGCTCCAGAATAATGAGTAATAAACTAAGTGGTGGTGGATCTCTGATTGCAGTTATTAACTCACTGCCTTCTTGCCTCATATCGTCTTTAACTTATAATTCTGAAAGTGTATTTGTGAAATGTACTATGTCTTCAGCCCAACTAGTGATTGGATGTGCTGACATACCTCCCAACCAGCCCTCTTCTGCCTACCTAAATCTTTGTCAAGTGGCTGATGAGTTAATTGGTACCAGCGGAGTAGTGGATAGGGTTCTGCTGCTGGGGGATTTTAACTAGCCCTAAACTGATTGGTCTGCTCGGTACTATGACTGCGATGACTCATATCGCCATATGTTGGATCTTGCTGCGATCCATGATCTCAAGCAAGTATTAACTGTTATTAAATGTTACCAATTACAAAGGAGTATCCCTGGACCTTTTTTTCTCGTTGATTCCAGACACGATTGTTACGCTTGCTACTGATCGACTCATTCCTGAAGATAGGCATCACCCACCTCTTGATATATATATATATATATTACTGGTTCCCTTTATTCACCCAGCTACAGAACTAAGTACATAAGTACTAAGTACGTAACTGCAATCTAAATGAAATTTTTCGCCAATTGCAGAGTGTGAGTTATCCTACTGCTGGAATTATTAATGATGTTGATATGTCCATTACCAATTTTATTGATTACTTATCATTATTAGTCCAAGAAAATACACTCATGAAGAAAGCCACTATATCTAATTTCCCAAAGTGGTTTACAAATGATCTACGGAACCTAGTTTTCAAGAAAAAGATTGTGCACAGAAAATTTAAAACAACTGGTTGTATCTATGACCTGGAACGATTCCGTAGTTCGAGACGTGAATGTAAAACATTGGTATCTGTGTGCTATAATAATTATATAAACAAAGTTGAAGATAATATTCCTACAAATATTAAATGGTTCTTTACACATGTTAATAATCTAAAGTACACCTCTTCTATGCCACCTAAAATGATTCTGGATGGTTCTGAGGGTCAGGATTCCCTAAGCAAATGTGAACTATTTGCACAACACTTTACTTCTTTGTTCTGCTGTGTGGATCTACATTGGATCTACACAAGTGTGGCCTACATTGGACTTTCGTTGGAATAACTCCCTATCCCAGATTGGGGCAACAGCAACTGAGGTTCATACCAAGCATGAAGATCTTGATACGAGTGAGTGCTGGACCTGACAATATTCCACCAGTTGTTCTAAAATACTGTGCACCTGTATTTGCTGTCCACTTGGCTTGTCTCTTCAATGCCTTGCTATCATCAGGAATCTTCCCCTCAAGCCCTAAGTGAGGATATGTTGTCCCCATCTATAAATCCGGCGATCGAAGCAATATTAAAAACTATAGACCTATAGTAATACAATCCTCTCTTGCAAAGGTTTTTGAGAGTCTTGTTTTAGACCATCTTTACTTTTACTTGAAAACATATCTCTACAAAGCAACATGATTTTCTTCGTGGTCGATTAACAGTTACCAATCTCCTTGAGTTTCAAGAATATGTCACCTCAGCCTTTATCAACTCATGCCAGGTTGACTGTATTTACCTAGACTTCTCTAAAGCCTTTGATAAGGTCCATCATGGGTTATTGGTTGCCAAACTTGCAGGCTATGGAGTCTCAGGACGACTATTACAGTGGTTGAACAGCTATCTTGGGGCCTGAGCATTTTATGTGAAATGAGGATGTCTTGTCGTCTCCTTTTGATGTCTTGTCTGGGGTTCCCCAGGGCTCTCACTTTGGGCCATTGCTGTTTAATATTTTTATTAATGACATCATCTGTGTCATCTCAGGGGCCTGCCTTTTGTTTGTTGATGACTTCAAGATTGCCAGAGTCCATTTAACATCTGACCAGGAAAATTTACAACAATCACTTTCTAATATCGTTTCTTGGTGTGATGAGAATGGAATAGAGCGTAACGTCACAAAATGTTGAGTTGTTTCTTTATCTCACATGGCAGTTACTTTTACTTATGATTACCTAATTGAGGGTTCCAGTTTAATAAGAGTGAACAATATCAAGTGGTAGTTTCTTTTACTTCAACTTTGAATCCTGCATTGCATGTTATGGATGTAACTTCAAAAGCTAAATCTCTTATTGGCTTCATTAACAGATCAACCAAACACTTCCATTCACTTCAATCCCTCATAATACTGTGCAAGATGCTGGTTCGCCCTGTGTTAGAATATGACTCCATTGTATGGTCACCATATCAACAATTTTTGATTTGCTGCACTGGGTACAAGTACGTTTTATGCGTATGCTGGGCCTTGGTTATACTTATTTTGGCACGCCCATTGAAGAACTGGAACAGCATTCAAACTGAACCCTCTTCAGCATCGGCGAATGGTTATTTACTTGGTGTTCCTTTACAAGGTGGTCAATGGTTTAATGGACTGCCCTGAGCTCTTGCGGAGGATAAACCTACACATCCCAAGGGGTACAAGATCCCTGATGATATTTGGTTACCTGCCCACCAGCTATGCTTATCACTGTGGACTGGCCAGACTTCAGAGGACTAGGAGTGTGGTGTCATCGAGAATAGACTTTTTTGCGGAATCTGCTAATTCCTTCAAGAGGAAGGTGACATTGATGAATGCATCTGTGATTTCTGATCATTAACTCCATAATCTGTTGATGTTCTAGGTATCTCCCTGCCTTATGAGCTCCCATATGATCATTTTCAGACATTTATAGTGATGTTCTAGTTACCTGTCATTATTATTTCTGCATACAATTCATTGTCTTGAATTTGCTTGTGTATAGACTAGATCATAGTTTGTTATATTTTAGAATAGAATAATAGAATAGAATAGAATAATTTATTTCCTGCAAAAACATACTACATATACAGTTTCAATTTAACATATATACAGGAATTTCTAACCATCGCTGCCAGTAAAGATGGTTAGTACATAAAAAATGTCTCTTTTACATCACTTTCTAGTGAGTCAGGCTCAATCAATGTTCATTTCATTCACACACGAGCGGCGTATCTGTGGCGATTGATATACTTAATATTTAACTGAACAAACATGACTTAATATAATTAAATCTGAACAAATCTTAGTATTAGTAATAAATAACCACAACAAACAATAACAACTATAAATAAATAACTACAATAAATAATAATAACTATAAATAAATAAATAACTACCACTACAATAAATAAATAACTACAATAAATAATAATAACTATAATAAATAACAATAACTATCATTTATCAATATAACAAAAACATACAACTGAAATAACTTTTAAAAAACTACTGTAAAATATTTGTAAGGGTTTCAATATTGTCAAAAGTGAATAAAAATAAAAGTTATTTTTCATTAGATTATGTATAGAATTGTTTGTTGTTATTCTTGCTTGTTAATCATTATTTTGTCTCGTTATATTATATTATTAATTTATTGTTTTACTGATTAGACTTTATGTAGTTGTTTTGTTATAGTCCATTACTTTTACATTATATTATTGGTATTTTCGTTACTGCTATGTTCAAGCTTGTAAATACATATAGAATTATGATTAGTCCTTTTGAGTGATATGCCATCATTGTATTACTATTGTAAATTGATTGTTACCGTTGGAATTATTAAATAAATAAATAAACGCTTGGTCGGTCCATTTATAATTGATGGAAATTTGAATTCTGTGAAGTATTTAGAGATGCTCCAAAACCAGATTGTGCCTGCACTCCAAAATATGTTGATGAGAAGCTGAGAACATTTGGTTACAACAAGCGGAGCATCGCCACACTATTCTCATGAAGTATGACAATATTTAAATAGTACAGGTTAAATTTTGGGCACTAGGCCTAGGATTTCAGTAGTAAGGAAAGGAAAGCAGCATACCTGACAAACTTGATGGACCGGTACACTGTAGAATTGGATTGTGTGATTGTGGAGTGAGTTGTTTAGTGACTGAAGAAGAGGCCAGTGGCCCTGAAATATTTCACTATCCAATTGTTTGTGATGTGATTGTACCTCTTTCTACAGTGTACAGTCCACCAAGTTTATCAGGTATGCTGCTTTCATTTCCTTTCCTTAGTACTGAAATATTAAAGTAATGTCTCCCAGGAAGGTGTATAGGCTGAAGGGGCACTGTGGAATGACCAGCAAGGTCTCCTGAAATTAATCCATTTGACTGCTTCTTTTGGGGGTACATGAAAAACCTAGTGTACCAAACATAGCCAATTAACGTCAATGACTTAACTGAAAGAAATTTGAACTTCTCAAATCATCCATAGAGAATTTGTCTTGAATGCTGTTTCAGCTTTTTACATATGTCTAGCACACTGTCAAACAGCTGGAAGTGAACACTTTGAACACCTGCTACATTAAAACAGGTAAGTGTTGTGAGAATTTGGGTTAGTGTTGACTCATGTAACGAAAAACAAGACAAGAAAGGAAATGATTTTATTATTGTAAATTAGTCTTTTACTCTGTTAAATTAAACGCAGAGACCTCTGGTTTGCATCATTGAATTTATTTTTTTATTCCCTGTAAAATGAGGGGTCATATCATAGAGGTTTTCATTTGAAACTGTTTAGTTGCCCCTATTTAACCCCCCCCCCCCTTAAAATTTATTAACAACTTCTCTTTAGACTCTGCCAAACAGATTCATCAGTGTTTTTCAACTATCAGGGTATCCAGAGACAGGACTTGCCAGGAAATCAAATACTTAAACTCTTTATGGGATGAATTGAAAAACAGAACTTCTCTTGGGGAGAAAGATATCACAATTAAATACTACAAAAATATCCCTCAGATTGTAAAAGCTTCAAAAAACGCATAAGCTCCAACGGTAATGGCCTTAAAATTAGTTGCTATTTTCAAAATGTAAATGGACTCAGAGGTAAAATATCTGAACTCACTCAAGCACTTCTTGCTACATCATATGATGTTATTGCATTAGTCGAAACAAATTTAAACCTCAATATACATGGTGCTGAGTTGGGATTTCTTAACTATAATGTTTTTATATGCGATCGCTCCAGAATAATGAGTAATAAACTAAGTGGTGGTGGATCTCTGATTGCAGTTATTAACTCACTGCCTTCTTGCCTCATATCGTCTTTAACTTATAATTCTGAAAGTGTATTTGTGAAATGTATTATGTCTTCAGCCCAACTAGTGATTGGTTGTGCTTACGTACCTCCCAGCCAGCCCTCTTCTGCCTACCTAAATCTTTGTCAAGTGGCTGATGAGGTAATTGGTACCAGCGGAGTAATGGATAGGGTTCTGCTGCTGGGGGATTTTAACTAGCCCCAAACTGATTGGTCTGCTCGGTACTATTACTGCATGACTGCGATGACTCATATCGCCATATGTTGGATCTTGCTGCGATCCATGATCTCAAGCAAGTAACAATCTGGTTAGAAAAGCGAGGCAAAATGTTTAACAACTTGAAAAATTAAAAAATTATGTTACAATAGGTATGGTGAAGGTCTAAGGCCGTTTAAATTATATCCATATGTGCAAGGACATAAAACTCACTCTGTATAATTAACTGTTGTGATGATGAATTTTCCTCTATATTGTTCATATTTTGAAAACAGCTATTTTTGATTATGAAATATATGTCTTATTATGAAATATATTATTTTACAGTATGTGTCTGTGAGAGTCCTCTTCTGCACTCATTTGTTTAGTCTTGTGAAGGATTGTTGTATATTTATATACTGTAAATTTTTATTTAACATAATACATATATATACAGGGTGAGTCACTACTAACTACGCTAACTTCACCAGCTGCTTCCACTGATAAAAAGGAACAAAAAAATTCATATAAACCATAGTCCGATTCTGAACCTTTTGGCAATAATGGTGAATTTTGTAATTTTTTTTAAATTACATAACTTTTACTGTTATTTTGACGGTAAAACCAAACCAATTTTATTTGTGATATGGAAAGTAATACCATTTGACAGAGTATTAAATTCCCTATAAGTTAAACATAGTACTCAAATAACAACCCCTTATACAACATTTTGTAATAACTGTGAAGTTGAAAATTTTTGATTCAGACTTTCTCCTTCAAACTTTAAGGCTCAATTAAAGCAGTTAAATTGTTTGTATTCTTACATTCAATTACTGAAAAACCTTCCTTATTTATTTTTCTTTAAAATTATGTATAAGTATTAAGGGGTCTTACATAAAAAAATGTTGAAATTTCATAAAAATATTGATAAGGACACATCACTATGGTTCATCATATTGGTTATAAACACCAAACTAATGTCTGTGTATCTGTAATTTCTGTACCAGCTAAATATGTTGACTAGATCAGCTGGTTCCGAAATTGAAAGAGTTAATACAGCTAATTTTTTTATCTTAAAAATACAACTTCTTAAACAGGATTTTTTATTAAATTACGTGTTTTATTGTATCTTTAGCTACATTTCACACAAAAAATATCACGCCAGCACGGCTCTCAAGAATTTTTATCATTTTAGAAGATTTTCAAAATGTCCTCCGTTTATCCTGCTACACATGCAAAGTCTTTTTCCGAATTCTCTCACAGTCGCCTTCAAGTTCAGTTTATGACGTGGGAGTTGAGAAGCTGTCAAAATCCTTTTCCTTAACTCTTCTACATTTCGAACTGGTGTGCAATAAACTTTTTGCTTGATGTGCCCTCAAACATAGTACAGTAAAGTCCCACTAATCCGAACTTCGGTAATCCGAAAATCCGCTCAATCTGAAACAGAAATTGGCAAAAGATGTTAGAAAAATAAAAATGCAGTTACTCTAAGAACTACTACTTTATAAATCTAAAAATGACAAGACAATATTATTTCATGTACTTAACTGCGTCAGCTGATAGTAGTGGCGAATGCAACGGTGTCAAGTAGCGCTGGGCCCGGGATCAATTTCCACTAGTGACTCTAACTTTTTGTTTTGAAAAACGGAGTTCATTATTCCCTTCTTATCATCATAGGCTCTTATTGAGCTAAAAACTGAAGTACTGTACTTAATGTTAGGCATATCATTCATGTTATTTTTTTATTAAAAGAGTGTTTTAGGAAAATCTGTTTAGTCCAAAAATTCCGTAATCCAAAATGGGTTCGGTCCCAATTATTTCGGATTACTGGGACTCCACTGTAGTCAATAGGGGTCAGGTCTGGAGATCCTGGGGGCCAAGCTATTATTCCTCCTCTTCCGATACACATATTAAAAGTATCACTGATGTGCTGACGGACCTCAACGTTGAAGTGTGGGTGTGCTCTATCCTGCTTGGAAGACAATACTCTGACGCAAACCCAATGGCAAGTCATGAAGGAGCAATGGTAAGTTTTCAGTTAGGAAGTCCAAGTATTGAATGCCATTTAAGGCTGTTAGTAGTTCGATGTATGGTCCTATGATTTCCATAAATCCAATCCAGACGTTTAATTTGAATCTTACTTGATCAGAAGACTCGTGTACTAGGTGAGGATTTTTGCAGCATAGTAATGCTCATTGTGTATATTGAAAACGCCCTCACGAGTAAATGTTAATTCATCTGACAAAAGAATGGTCTTGAGGAAATCGCGACGATCAAACTGACAAATCAACCAGCAGAACTTAACTCTAGATGAGGATCTCTTGGTTCTAGGGTTTGCACTCTAATAAAATGATAAGGATGTAGCTTTCCTTTACGTACAATTCTACTTACGCATGATTGGGAAACCCCAAACTCACGAGAAACTGTTTTTGTTCATGGGTCTCTTGCAAAGCGATTAAGAACAGCTTCTTCAACTCCGACATCTTTTACGCAAGTGCACTGTTACGCAAACAGCGATAAACGTTGACAAAGGCTACATTCGGAAGCCTTTTATGCAGATAATGGCGATGTTATTCATGATGGCTCTCCGATGAGTTAGAGTCACAGAGCCGGTAAACCACAACAAGGTCAACATATGATATATTGGTAAACACCATGACCATTCAAAAAACAATTATTTAGCATTAACAGCATTATTTATGTGTTACTTGTAAGTGTGTAATTGAAAAGGATATAAACAACAGTTTTATAATACAACAATAAAAAATCAGCTAATTATAACTATTTAATTCCCAATCAGCTGATTTAGTCAACAGATTCAGCTGGTACAGAAATTACAGATACACAGACATTAGTTTAGTGTTTATAACCAATATGATGAACCATAATGCTGTGTCCTTATCAATATTTTTATGAAATTTCAAAATTTTTTCATATATGACCCCTTAATATTTATACATAATTTTAAAGAAAAATAAATAAGGAAGGTTTTACAGTAATTGAATGTAATAACACAAACAATTTAACTGCTTTAATTGAGCCTTAAAGTTTAAAGGAGAAAGTCTGAATCAAAAATTTTCAATTTCACAGTTATTACAAAATGTTGTATAAGGGGTTGTTATTTGAGTACTATGTTTAATTTATAGGGAATTTAATACTCTGTCAAATGGTATTACTTTTCTTGTCACAAATAAAACTGGTTTGGTTTTACCGTCAAAATAACAGTAACAAATCATGTAATCTAAAAAAAAAATCACAAAATGCACCATTATTGCCAAAAGGTTCAGAATCGGACTATGGTTTATATGAACTTTTTTGTTCCTTTTTGTCAGTGGAACTAGCTGGTGAAGTTAACATAGTTAGTAGTGACTCACCTTGTATACATTTTTGATTAAGACTATTAAAAAACAAATAACCTTACTCAACGGCTGTTTAACAGTGTATGTAAACAGGCAACTAGCAATCAGATGTTTTCTGCAGGCAGCAAAAAATGTCCTCTTCTTGTGTTACATCTGAATGTGTAAGCATGTGACGGAACTCAACAAAAATAACACATAGGCTGCAATATGTACCACTTCACACAACTAACTATCTACATACAAACTGTAAAGGAATATATATATTCTATGAGTGTTTTTGGAATTAAAAGTAGTATAATACATCTTAATATTTAGAAGAAAAAATATTCAGCTCAGTAGCACTCACATTAATACTAATAAATATTCAGCTAAATATTTGGCTTACGCATGCTAAGGGGTTAATGAGATTAAATCTGCTTTGAAAGTCTAAGTGTTAAAATGTGTTAAATAAAAAAAGTATTTTTCTAAAATCAATAATTAATTTATTAAAAAATAAATTTAATAATTACTGTCAGAACCTGAAGGAAGGCTAATAGACTTTAATCTACATCTATAACAACTTTAGTGGCGTTCTTCTTTATTCTGGTGTTTTTAATTTATTTTTAGGGATAATTATTGCCATTTAAGCACCTTGGAAAATTGAAAAATTTTGAAAATAATTGATATCAATGTTTTCAGGTTGTTCTGTCTCCTCTGTACACTATTAAGTCTCTGTTGCCGTGCCAAGCTAATGTCATAGTTGAGACACCTGCACTGTCCAGCACTCAGACTTACCCCATTGCGGGAAGGGGAACTGTACAACCTATGAACACTCCAGGACTTAGTGGTGAGATACACAATCTCACATTTCAGCTGGAGTAAGTCATTTGAATAAAACATTTATGATTCATTAACTTCTATAAAAAATATTCAAATAGATTTATTACATTTCGCAATGTACAATACATAGCTACTTAAGGACCAGCTGTCAATATAACAGTTATTGGCAGCATGAGATTGAATCATGGACCACATGTTGTATATCTTTTTTTTATGGTTTAGTTGTATTGTTTATTTTCATATTCAATATTGTATTATGTAAATGGTGTTGCCGTTGGAAATAAAATTTTAAAAAATGTTGATTTATTGATAGCTGAGTTCCTACAATCTATTTACAATATCCCTCGTATTTATTTGAAATGCACAGGGTTTGCAAAGTCTGGAATACATTTATTAATTTTAAAACTATTTAAATAAATATAATGCAACTTTGTAGTTATGCATATGTCACTATACCAAACATTTAGATATATTTTACTCAGTTTTTCAATAGCCAGGGGATGGCCCATGATGGAAGTCTTCAACATTTTAAATGTAAGCCTACCTCGACTTATACCTCATTTTAAAGGCCTTTGTTTGTACAATACAAAAGTCCAAACCTGAGGTCAAAAGGATGACACAGTCAGAAAATATAGAACTCAAAGAATTTAATATCACATAGTTAATACTTTTTAGTTATACAGCTTTTTTTATTATTTTATCCCTGTTTGAGGTCCCTGTTGTTGAGTATGTTGATGTTTTTTTTACAACCATAATGACAGACTACGCTATGAAAATAACTATGTTATTTAAAAAAATAAAAATAAGACAAATTATTAAAACCTTTTTGACCAAAAGTATACCCTAAAAATAGTTTTTTAAAAAAATTATAATAATTCGCTACATATTTTGTGTGAAAATGAATTAATTTCTCATATTCTGTCAATTAAATTATATCTCTAATCTTTTCCTTATTCTTAAGAAGTCTGTATAACTAATACGAAGTTTGATTTTTAACCAAATAACATTAAGTTCTTTGAGTTGCTGTCTGAGTCATCCTTTTGACCTCAGATTTGCACTTTTGTATTGTACAATTGAAGGGCTTTAAATTGAGGTATAACTCGAGGTAGGCTTACATTTAAAATTTTGAAGACTGGTTTCGTGGATCATCCCCTAGCTATGTGAAAAACGAGTAAAATATGTCTAAATGTTTGTCCTAGTGACATGTCCAACCCCGTATATTTGGCATCAAAGCTGTATTATTTGTCCATGGCAGCATTTTCAGTTAGATCAAGTTCAAATATCCTCAATATGTGTGTTTGAATATAATATGATCTTGATAATCCAACTAAGAGTCTAGTAGCTGTTTCCCTATTTAGTCAGTTTACATCATATATGCTAGAACATAAGTTTTACTAAAGTGAATAGTGTTTTTTTATTGCTTGTAAGAAAATACAGATTGTTATGGAACTCTAAAAAGGAGTGTACTTAGAAATAATCAAGTTTTACCCTTATACATGTAATTATTTACTTTTATTTATTTATTCATAAGATGCCGATCGTCAAGATATGGTAAATATGGATTTCGAATGAGTGTGATGAGTGTAGATCAGTGAATGTAGTCATTTTACAAATTAAGGCCTGACTATTCCTTAGAAAGTGTCATGAATTAATAGCCCAATGACAAATGAATAGCCGGTGGTTATCAGCTGACCCCTCTCAAAATCTATCATGACTCTGATTGGTATTGAACTGAGAATCTTTAGCACATGAAGCTAGGATTGAACCAACTACGCTACCGACCAATTTATATAAGTCTATGAGTCAATTTGTTAGTTACTTTTTAATTTTTTCTGATAACACTTATTTTTCCCAACAAGTTCTAATAATCAAAATAACAACAAGAATAATTTAAAATTTGTGGGAAACAGATATTTTTGCTAAGTTATGTTTAACTGTACAATGGACTTGAATAAAAATTTTATATTTTTTTTATGTTATAAGTGCCAAAGTACCAGTTACAAGCCCCCCAGTGGGCCTTCACTACCACATGATGGACAGCAGGTCCTCACAAGAGTCTGTGGGCCTAGATGTCACCACTATACTGAACCACCTTCAACAGACGCCGGCCCCAAACCTCTGGCCCTATCTGGGCACTGACTGGGCTTGTGTGGACTGGCTCGTCACTACTCAACCTGATACAGTCACCCATGTCAAGGTTACCACTTTACCATTCTAACAGATTTGTCATGTTCTCATGTGTGAACAATTGAATACCTGTTTTATAAAAAGTAACCCAAATGCCCATTTCAGTCCAGACTTCTTAATAACATACTAATCTACATTTTTCAAAGCGTTTTGTAAAAATGAGTAACATACTGTCAGCTTTGGTACAGTATTTATAGGCCGATAGTAGTGATTTATTTTAATAAATTTATACAAGTAAAACATGAAGTTAGGTAAAGGGTACTAAGAAGGAATCAGTGTAAAGGGCCTTAGAAGACTTATGTGGGGTGATGAGACAGATCCACTAAAATAAAAAACATAAAATGAATACCAAGAAAGGCACAAATTTCTCAATAATAACTTTCCTGTAGTGTACTCCTGTGTTGCTGTTAGTGGAAATATCTCCCCATGTAAGTTTGCTGATAGCCAAACTTTTCTTTTCTTATATTTGAATAATTGTCTGTAAGAGAAAGGAAACAAATTTTAAATTATAGTATTGCTTTTTTGTGTTTTTGACAAAGTAAACTTTGCTTCAATGTTTACATCTCACAACATTTATTAAATCTATTTGCAAAGATGGTTTAAAATAGACTGCCACTAAAAGAATTTCAGTCTGCTAGATGTAGGATGGATAAATAGTCAGAACACTTTTTGTCGGCTAAATAATTGGAATTTATTTATTTTAATGTAATCATATTAAAATTTACAATTACAGGATCTTTATATATATAATATGTGCAGTTGTTCTTTGTTAACGCAACTCCTCCCTTATTTCTCGATAAATTTTAATGATTTAGTTATCAACTAATTTTCCTCTATTCATAGTTTTGTAATGGTCTTCATTGTTCAATATTTTTACCCTGAAGGGCACATGGTATTTTTTTGGCCATAAGAATAATATTGACAGATTTAAATTAATCAAAAACTAACAACTGTTCAAATGATGTAAACAATGATGTTTATAGTATTTAGAAAGTTATAGATCTTTCTTAATGTTAGAAAGAGCTTTTGAATGATTCAGTAGTTTTGTTTAATCTAGAAATATAAAAAAGGGAATGCATGTCTGTGCGTCCTTTGTAAAATACAACACCATTTATCGTAGCGAGTGATCGGGTTAGCACACGAAGCGTGCAGGAGTGTCCCATAGTATTTATTATTCTGAAAAATGTGTACTCTAATGATTGTTGTAGGTGAGGTTCTCAGATGACTGTGTAGCTACCAACACTCTGCTGGTGGAAGTGAAACCTTGGGCACTACTAATCAACACGCTTGGCTCTCATGTGTACTTGCAGGGCCAAGAGAGGACCTTGTGTTCTGTGCCCCATTGCGCTATTATATCCCCTCCACCCCTTGAGGTACAGTCAGTTATATGATATGTTGAATATTTTTAGATCTTCACAGAGTTTTGTAAAAGTATTCCAGTGTTCACTGGAAGGTGCATTGAACACTACTGGCAAAAATAAAACTGGCCTTATTTGTACAGTTCCCAATAGATATGATTTAAAATCATAAAATGAAATACATGAGATAATAAATTAAATTATTTTCATATAAGAGAATTGGTTTTTCGTACGGAAATAGGCTGAGGAGAACTGAACCATTTACTTGTCAAAACCTAAGGAACCATATTTAGTGAAAAATACAATGGATATAAAGTAAAGATTATTTGTAGAAATATGAGAAAAGTGATGACAAGAGAAATACACAAGTATTTTCTCAGTGTGTCAGACTTCACCAGCTTAAACAAATTAATGCTGGTTAAGCAACCATATCAATAAAGGGTTTTTTTTTCATAAAAGTATTAAACACTTCCTCTCAAGATGGCATAGCAACTACTATAAGAATATAAATAAATACATGTAACACTGACAACCAGCAAAAAGTAAACAGAAGTGATTAAGCACGCAATCTATCTGTAATACTATCAAATAAAAAACAGTGAAAATAAACAACCATAGTGACCTAAATTTCAACATAAACATCAACACATAATAAATTTTAACAGGAAAACATCAATTCTACCACAATTGCAATTAAACTGTGGGTCTATAAATAACATGCTATATTGATAGATATCACTACATAACATTAACAAAGCTTGGACCATGGCCTCACCAGGAAACTCAGCTTGCATCACCATGATTTTTGGTTTTGGGGGAGTGGAGCCCATAAACTTAACTTTTTGCAAAATCTCATGCTATATTAGGGATCAAGAGAAGAATAATTTTAATTTGATAACCCACTTTTGTGTTAGTTTAACATT
Organism: Stictocephala bisonia; assembly: GCA_035578905.1. Classification (NCBI taxonomy): domain Eukaryota; kingdom Metazoa; phylum Arthropoda; class Insecta; order Hemiptera; family Membracidae; genus Stictocephala; species Stictocephala bisonia. Next base: position 95,037 of record JAQJVL010001621.1, on the reverse strand, counting down.
ACTGATTTTTGGGTTTTGTTACTCACATGTTTTTGTTTTTTTCGGGGTGCAGAGTCCATAAGTGTTGTCTCTTCCAAAATATAATGGTATATTCAGATATAGAAGATAAATACCTGTAGTTTGACACCCTACTTTGGCGTTTTATTTTAATACTACCCTGTTTTGGGAGAATATTTTTGTTTTTGGGCTCTGTTTTTAGACTGTGTGATATGTAAAATACTTGAGTTAAACTGTATAGTGTTTGTTTATGTTGCAATTATGTAGATTTTAGGGATTCTAAAAATGAATGAATATTAAAATGTAGACTATTTCCCAGGAAAACATACAACAGAAAACAACAGTAATGCCATTTCCATTAATTGTAATTTGTAACACTTCAGTTTCATTATATAATCTTAGTTTTTTATATATATAAGCTTACATGCTTGTTATTTGATTTTAGAGTACTTTCCAAATTGGTGTGGAACTTGAGAATAGTGTTGAGCTGTCTGATCCCCTACAGTTGAAGAGAGGCCCAGGGTTTGACATGCCTCACATCCCCGGTCTACTACCCCTAAGTGGATTTATCAATACCATCATCACTGGCAAGAATGTGGTAAGTTTAACACCAATTTCTTATTTCACATTTTAATTTTAACATTAATTTGGTTTATACAGCAAAACCACACTAATTCAAAAATTGATAACTGAACAGTCTAGGTAACTCAACAATCAACAGCTGATGGGGTGCAAGTCTAGCTGGCTTTAAATTATGGATATTATGACTTGAAGAAATGCACAAGGCAAATACGTGTGTCGTACAAATTATGTGGCAAATTCATTGAAGGAACGTTGTTATTTGCAACAACAAAGATTGTCTGCAATGGATATATTTTTTTCCTCAGGTATGTATGTGACAAGCAGCCAGGGGGACTGAATTAAGAAAAACAATCTTCAATTAAACAATTTTTTGAGCATGTGTAGTTGAAATGTAATTGTTGGATATTCGAGATTTATTTGCAGATATAATAACCTATATACTTGCAAGTAATATATGTATTATGTAAGTGAAGGCTATTGTGTGTTCATTTAGTAAAACTCATTTACTAAATGAAAACCTCTGGATCCATAGTGATGAGTTAGTTAGGTTTTTACTGTAATTGTTTTATAATGAAATGAAATGAAAAATGGCTTTATTGGAGGCGAAGTTAGGACTATAGAGTCCTCTCTACCACTTAACCTCAAAATATACAGGGTGGAAAAATATGGAAAAACTTTCTTAACTTTTCTATGACTTCACTGGTAAAAGTGAAATCTTGTACATCATCATGATTACAAAGAACACACTTTGACGCCATTAGGGACTTTTCATCTTAAGAGGGGGACGGCCCACGTGGAGTTGAACAAAAATCTTTAATGTAAGCCTAGGTCGAGTTTGGTATCAAATTAAAGGTCTATTCAGTAGAAATTAATTGCCACAAACTGGACTGCGAAAGGTCTATCCTTTCCAGAGTAGCGCTTATTTGAATTTCAAATTAACTAATTTGAACAATATTATTTCTCTGCTATTTAACAATGTTAAGTAAATTATTCTTATCTAAAATTATTCTTTATGAAACACAATAACTAAAAAAAAATTAAATTAACTATGGAAAAATGTTGTAAAAGCGTTTCCATACTCCATGGGGGTTAGAGATATTTTCTACGGTTTCACAACAACTTTATTTTTTCCATAGATAATTTGATAAATTAATTTTTTTTAGTTATTGTGTTTCATAAAGTATAATTTTAGATCAGAATAATTAATTTAAAATCGTTAAATAGCGGAGACATAACATTGTTCAAATTATTTACTTTGAAATTCAAATGATTACTACTCTGAAAAGTACAGACCTTTTGAAGTCCGGTTTGCGACAATTAATTTCTATTTAATAGACCTTTAATTTGAAAACAAACTTGACCTAGGCTTACATTAAAGATTTTCATTCAACTCCACGTGGGCCATCCCCCTGATAAGATGAAATGTCCCTAAAGGCGTCAAAAAGTGTGTTCTTTGTAACCATGATGATGTATAAGATTTCACTTTTCCAGTGAAGTCATAGAAAAGTTGTGAAAGCGTTCCCATATTTTTTCCACCCTGTATATGAGCATATCAGTTTGGAATTAGAACAGTTTTAACATATGTAAAATAAACAAACTGTTTTAGTGTTGGTAGTTTGTTTCATTTTCAATAAATGACACTGACTTGGCCTTAATACTTCTACCACTGCTCCCCATTTGGGAGTCAAAGTTGAACGACCAATAATTAACTTTTATTATGTACTGGATGTTGAACTCAGACATTTCGTAGTAAAGTTAAAGAAAACAGTGTTTGGTGTGCATGTTTCTATTTGGCCTCAAGTGCATACCCAAAATCTGTGAGTAGTATAGTTAGTTCAATGGCTGCATTCTGATCCAATAAAACTGTTCCAGCTTCAATAAAACTGATTAGTGTCCAAAACAAAATACACTTGGGAAGCGATTATTAGACTTAATGGGACCAATTCCATTTTAACTTTTGTTAAAGCTGTGCCACCATTTAAGCTTTTTTCTGGATAATTTGGGACTAAAATTAAGTTCCAAGAGATCTATTAATTTTATTAAGTGCCATCCAATTGCCTGAAGCCCATGTTGAAGTCTGAACTTGGAACTTAATCAGTATTTTCCTCATAGAACTCATGCTGCTATCCCAACTTTTTCTCAGTAAGACTGTTTTTAATTAACAAACGTTAATTAAATTCACTAGTACAGTACATTAAATTTTTGAGAACAAACCTATCGGAGTAAACAGAATAAAACTTTAACTCAATTACGATAAAATATTGTTTAAACTTTCTGTTGGTGTGCATTTTAATTAAAAGATTGGGTAATTTTAATTATTGTTTTAGTAAAAAAGATTACTATAGTTTAATTGGTCAGTACCTTAATATGGAGAGTATTTGTAGTATTGCTGACACTAGTTTCAGTATTTTGCTTGAGAGGCAAAGAGAATGTACTTTGATTAAAACTTCAGAAAGTCGGGAATAACTGTAAAAATCCTACTTTATTACTTAATTTTATTTATTTTTAGAAATATTGTCTGTCAACTACAATTGTTTACGAAGAATTTTTAATGTTGTTATTCATAAACATATAGAAATCTATAGTTAATTTATTTAGAGAAAGATGATATTTAACTATTAGAACAATTAGAGTTTTCTTTTCATTTTTAGTGTTTTAGATTGTAGTGTTAAGCCGAGCCAAAGTCATTAAGGTAAATAAAAAACAATAGTGGACTGAGTATAGATCCCTGTGGGACCCTTCAGCTTTAAATTTGAAGATGAATGAACTGAGTGCTGACATATTGTGTTCTGTTGTTGATGTATGAGTCAAGCCACGCTAGGGGCACTCCTTGGACTCTATAGTGTTTGAGTTTTTGTAACAGAATTTCCTGATCCACACAATCGAAGGCTTTCGATAGATCGAGAAATACACTGAGTGTATGTTCCTTATTCCAATACCTTCAACAATTAAGTCAACGAGACTTATTAGTGCCTCCATTGTGACTTTCCTGTCTGGATCCCAAATTGGTCCTTCGAAAGCAGATTGTGTTTCTCTAGAAATTTTGAGAATTGAATGAGAAAAATTTTTTCAAAGATCTTGATAAAAACTGGGAGAATCAAGATAGGGCGGTAATTATTTACTAAGTGTGGGTCATATTTTTTGAATATTGGTACAACTTTAGCCTTTTTCAATGCATTTGGGAATATTCCAGACTGAAAAGAATCGTTGACGAGGGCTGTTAAGAGGGCTGACTATGTTTTTTACACACATTTTTATTAGCCACATTAACATATAATTGGTGTCATATGTTCTTTTGGAGGGAAGCTGTTGTATGACACGAGCGACCTCTTGCTCAGTAACCGGGGCTAGCATCAGAGTCCGCTGGGCTCCGGTCATTGGTAACGCTGTATGGTGCTGAAAAATGGTTGTTACACTCAGCAACCTCGGAAAAAAACTTGTTGAATTTGTTAGCTTCTCTGACAGGGCTGCTAACAAACTCATTTTAAATTTTTAATTTTATTTGATTTAACTTGGCCGTGTTTGATTTGGAGTTAATTATTTTCCAGGCAATTTTTGCCAAATTGAAAGAGCTTTTAAGTGTTTTACAGGTGTTATAGGCCTTTGCAGCTCTAATGACTTTCTTATATATTTGTATGTATTTTTAAAGATAATTTTTGAAATCAGTATCCTGGGACTTCTTAGCAATTATTGAGAGGAATTTTATTCTCTCTTGTGAGACTAATATGTCAAAAGTTATCCAAGGAATTGTCCTCGAAAGGAATAATCGTTTTCGAGATTATTTTTTGTTTTTTAAAGGGCAGAATGTATTTAAGTTGAAAAGTAAAATGTCGTTGAAGGCTGCAAATTTTTCATTGAAGGTGGGAAGCTATAGGAAATACCAACGTTCTTTAGGTAATTTTGTGTTGAAAAATGCAATATATTCCGGGTATTGTTCTCATTATATAGAGACTACCAGCAGTTTCTTTTCCTGCTGGCAGTCCATAACAACCACCTGCTGAGCCTGGTAATAACTACTGCAGTGGTTAAATAATGTTATTTAACTACTGCAAATAAAGATATCACGTTTGTAATTTTGAGCTAGTCATCATAATTTGCATGATGACTAGGAATTCCAAATGAATTTTGAGTTGTTATTGTACAAATTAAGTTATAATAAAAATATGTATCCTATTAATTTGAATGATTACAGATTTGTTTCTTGAATGTAACGTCATCTGAAGAAAGCAGCCTGCGTCTAATCCACATTAGGTCGTCATTTGTGGTAGCCAGCTTAAGTAAAAGAGATCTTTCTATCACTGCTATTGCTGTGAAGCCTTCAAGTACACCTCATGACCTCCCTTCAGACATTGTACAACACCCGCTCACCCTTCGCTGTCAGCAAAATTCCTCTAAAGTCAAGTAAGATAATTTTGTAACATTTTTATTTCAGTAAGATGAGCACTGAGCAGTATAATAATTTGTACTAACTTACATACTCTATGCAACATAGCTTTTAGATATGATGGAATAACACTGAGCATGACTTATCTGATCAATCATTGTAAACTTCATAAAATCAGATATTCGATATAATGTAGTTTATTTATGTCTAGTTCCTACAGTGTAAAGATGTAACATATGGTAGTACAGTACAACCTCGGTTATCTGGCCTAATGTGGCGAAGGTCAAGCCAGATACGATAAAAGCCGGATAAAACATAAGTCATAAATAACATGGTTTTATTGGAGAAACACGTTTAGTAACTAATAACAGACAGCACACGTAAGCAGGGCATCTACAATTGCATGTGACGCAACACGCTCTGCAGCAATTGTAATGAAACGAATGATGTTTATCACAATCGCCAAATTTGACGCTGCTTCAAAATACAATACGAAAAATATTTATGTTCAACTTCCCCCACTCGCGAAATAGACTCTTCCAGCCAGCCACTCTGAACAAAATTAAACAATATTGTCAGCTCATATCTTCAGGCGCATTATTAAATTATTATGCAGTAACAAGCAATCGCTTGTCGAGAGTGTGACTAGTCAATACAGCAACTGCATTTACGAAATACAAAACTGAAACACTCGTGTATGACATTTGTGTTTAAAAACTGAAAGACGCTTCCGATAATTTGTAATTTTATTTTGTAAATATTTTTTATTGTTATCTACTTGTCGAACTGGATGACACTGACTGCAGGATAGTCGAGGTTGTACTGTATCTAGTTTTAGAGTTTGAAATGGTTTGTATAAATTTTACAGTACAACTTTAATTATTCATTTCTAAGACGCCGATTTGCCAGGGCAACCATGGGACCTACAGCTTTATGTAGAATCCGAACCACATAGTGTTGGTCTGATTTTCAGCTAACTGACAAGTCTGACACTCAGTTCTTTCCTCTACACAACATCTGAACCTTGACTACCATCCAACATGGACACCCCAGACTTCTTTAGAAGACCGAGCATAGAACCTATCGCCTACAATCTTCCAAACACTTTGTCCCTAAGTAGCTAAGTTACAGCACTGCGCCACTAGTGCCGCCTTTTTTTATTAATTTTTTTATCAGCACTATTACTGTAATATTCATAGTTCAAAACCTCAATAAGGCAAACTGTTAAGTCCAATGTGTAACAGTTTGTAACACTGTGAATCTTTTATAACATCCTGAGTTATAAAAGATTCACTTTAACTACAGCTCTACCAGTGTTTCAAGAATAATGACTCAGCTCAGTTTAGTTATATTTTTTGCCGTAAAAGTGCCGTTCAGAACAATTCATTTACAGTAAATATGGTGAGTGTTTCTCCCAGTGCGTAAACATAAAAGAAGTTATGCTTGTGACCATCCACCGGTGGTATTACCACAAGACAGGACCATGACTAGAGTACAGATAAAAGTAAGACGAGTAGAGTATTTATTTTAGATTGATGTTTGACTTTTATACTTTTACAAAATATTAGTGATTTTGTAAAAATTTAAAACAAAACAAAGAATACCAATATCAACTCCATCTGAAATTAACAAATAACAACTCTGTTTTCTTAATTACTTCGATAGATGTCAGCCTTTGACTGAGTGGAGGATCTTGGGTGGAGGAGGAGTCGGCTTGGTGCCATACCTGGTAGTGGGTACAGGAGGGATGTTGAGTTGCCCTGTTCGAGTACCAGAGGGTGAAGAGAGAATAAGCGTAGCAGTTTTGTTCCCAGCGGCTCCTGAGGGTTCGGCCCAGGAAATGCTGGTAATGACTTCCCAACAGGTGAACGGTCAGACCTACTTACTGCTGTGGGATCAGCCTTGTCCCCAGCTCACTGTTCATAATCTCACCAATCAGACTATGCTGTTTGGCAAGATGAAAGTGGAAGGTAATGGTAAGTATTAAAGAATATGTAAATCTGTAAATATTTTTATTGGTCAGCAAAATTGTTTTGAAGTAGCTTATTTTTTTCCAATTCAGTTTTCGAATCCTTCTAATAGTTAGAGGCAGAATGTATACCTATGTCAAAATTTTCATGGCTTAATAATACTAATCATCCAAAAAAGTTATTAGTAATATTATCATTTTTCTTTATTTATAATTTAACTTAACATACAATGATCAGTTGATAACTTTAAACCTGGAGACCACGTTCTTGCAAGGATATACAACGAAAGGTATCAGCGTTGGAAGCAAGCTGTTGTGATTAGAAGGTTGTGACTTGGAAACCTGATGTATGTCGTGGAGTTTGAAGATGGAAGAAAAGCCAGAAGGCATGTTGATCAGCTCCCGAGTGGTCCAGGACGTTTCCAAAGATAAGCATTGAAGATTGTTATATATTAATGCTGATTTAATCTTTACAATCAGCTGATTATTTTATAATAAGAACTTTATGTTATGACCAGAATGTTTTTGTTGGAAAAATCAGTTTATAAAATGGGCTATTACAAATGAGTTGAACGTTTTTAGTTGTTTCATTTTAATCAAGTTATTTTAAACACAAAATATACTGTATAATGAAAACAGACCACAATATGATACTTTTCAAGCATAAATACATTTTTTTATCAAACCAAAAAGATTTTGTATTTTTGACATGTCCTGTGGTTTTTTTCACATCCTCTTAAAAATTCAGAGTCTATTCCCTCATCGCAAACTTGTTACGGCATCATCAGTTTAAAATACAAACAGAAAAACATATGTAGCTAATATTTTAAATAAAGAGCACCAAGAGCTGATTGTTCATTAAAATTATTTCAATCATTTTTTTGCTGATGGATAGTATGAAGCTGGAATGTGATATTTTTTAAATGTATCTATATTTATAAAAGAGGATGTTTGTATATATATATATGTTTGAAGTTTATGCGCTGCCAAACCATCCAACCGATCACTATGAAACTTTAGGATGTTGTCCTGTATACTCCCGAGATGGTTTCTGTGAAGTTTTATGCAGATCCGTCCACAGGGTCCCGCCCCACGGGCTCCTAAAGATCCCATGTTATTCAAATGGAGAATCTGAATTGTTTACAAAAAACATATGACTGTGTGGTTTAATGTAGTTTCATATGCCATAAGCAGATTGAAGTTCTCACAACAACAGTACTGTATATATTTTGATTTATTGTAGTTCTACATTTCACCTTGAGAGTGTAGCACACACTACTTTTACTTGATCAGGTGATCTGTATTTGGTGTTAACCTTTTTTCCTCCGTAATTAAAAAAAGTATTTCATTTATTGTTTGTCAATTTTAGGTCAATTGATGTATCGAGCGCATCGAGATCCAGGGTTGGCACGCGAAGCGTGCAGGGGTGTCCCCTAGTTTATTTATATTTTTATATTTATAAATTTATTTCTATTTATTAATAAATCTACAAATCATATAATGTTTTTTATTAGCAAGGCTAAATAATTGTATAAAAGAAGTTTGTGGAAACAAAATATTAGTTGTAATATAATTTGTACTTATCTGACTTACACATTGGGAATGTTGTTGCATATTGTTCTTTAACACTACAGTATTCCTATATTAAAGTTGTTAAGAAATAAAACAACATATATGTATCTGTTATCACAGACAGAGACTTTGCTGCAGACTGTGAGCACATTAAGTGGAAGTTGAGGTTAGCCCCAGGAGAGATAGCTCACTACAACTTCCCTGCTGGCCCAGAGTCAGCAACCCCCAAAACCCTTCCTCCTGCTGTCATTGCAATCGTCTCACCAAACTCAAAAGGTAACAATAGGTTTGTTCTATGTATTTATTAATGCAGTACAAAAAGGAACAATATAACTCACAAAAAAATATTGACATAGTAGTTTCTTAGTTACTACATTACATGTTAACAGAAATTACAAACAAGTGAACGTCACACAACACAAGTTTAGTTTGATAGAAGAACAAAAGATACAAGTATAATGGTGATCGATTTTGATCAAATACTTTTACCATTCTCAGATCAGAAGGACTCACAAAGAATTCAGTGTTTATTGAGAATTTCTGGCATTTTGATAAATATGTGTACAAAGAAAAGTATGTAGCGTATTATAAGAAGACTCTTATAAGAAGATTCTTTTGTGCATCCCTTTAGTTTGAGGGTGGTAAACTTTATTTACCAAACCTGATTACGTAATTTTTGTACTTATATTGTGTGTGATGTTAATTGTTAAATGTATGGAAATTAAATGAGTGAAAGCAGTAGGAGGCAACGGTGAACTAATTACAAACTTTGCCATACTAATATTCATGATGAGTGTTGCACTGGTCATCATAGTCTTGTGATTGATCAACTGCTGATGACAAAAATGAAACAAGTCAGGTAAGTGATCATTTTACGTAATGAAACTTTTGTAACTTTCAGAACAATGCATGAAATAGTTTTTGGGAAACTTATCTACCACACATTTTGTGACAGGTAGGTTCCGAAAATCCGAAATTCAAAAATAGAAGACTAAAAAAATTAGTTGCATCACTAATTTGTTATGCATCAGTTGGACGCTAGTAATGACTGATGCTGAGGGATCAGGTGCCAAGCAATGAAGACCTAGCCCTTGTTAGTGATGCCAGCCTACATACTGGTATAAATAAACAAGGACGGTCTCAGGCAGCACATTTCTACAAATGTGGATTTGAATAGATTGTGCCACATTTTAATATGTGTCAATTTAGACTGCTGTAGTGTAGAAAAATGGCTTATTAGTGTGGCTTTCCAAATAATCAAATAAAAATACTTTCTCACCTTGTTATTTTCTATTTTATTTTTGTTTACGTGTTGTATTAATTTTTAATGCTTAATGTATGTATGTACGAGATGTCTTAGTGAACTAAATATGGGAATGAGGACTACAGCAGATTCCTTATTGCAACTTCTCTACATCCACCAGCTTTATACTTGGAGAGCTGTTAATTGTTCAACCACTTAATTATGTAATAAAGAAATTGTGCTAAAACAATTATTGTTCTTAAACATATGATATGAGCAAATGTAGTAATGGTTTAGTATACAATTTAAAACTCTATATTTAGAAAGCAGTGGTAAATAATTACTAAACATAGAAAAATATGACATCTATGATGTTTTTATCGAATTTTGCCGTAGCCTTTTTAACAAGTACATTAATTACTGCTATAGAAATAATTAAGATAATTCAAAAGGTGTAATTTCAAGAAACTGAGAGATTTCCAGTTCTGTTAATTGTCTTTGAAGTTATGTTAGAACCACTAATGTGCCCAACTGGAGTACAAGATAGTTTTACAATTCCAGAGGTAAAGTGGTCAGACTCCATAATTCTCAGTCAGTGCACGGGGCGACTGCTGACCCTGCTGGGTATGCCAGACCTGAGTTTGTCTGTCAGCAAGAGAGGCTATACCACTCACGTCATGCTGATGATGGCCAGCCACACAGAGATACTGGCAGTTGATATCCGCGGTCAACTCTCCAAACAACTTCTCGGTGAGTAATAATTGAGAACTGGTCTCTTACGTGGATTGTAAGTTCAAACTTTGAGGGTTTATTTATTTGAAAAAATAAATTCCTATTTTTTTTCTTTAGAAAAAGTCAAAAACTGGAACTATACTGGATATTGATTACTTATTGCATTTATTTTAATGGTCGACAGTACACATGTACGAGAAATCAATATTCAACCAATTAAGGCAAAGAGGACTAGATAGCAGCCTCTCATAAAAACTCCTCGACCATCGCTTTCAGTGCTGTGCAACACAACTCCTCCTGAAAATTTGACTCAAAGATGTACTACTAGGGATTTGAAAAAGATTTTATCTAATCAGAATATTTTCATCTTGCAAGATATCCCATCACTGCTGAGTGATTGCAATCCAGAAAAACCACCTTTTTGATTAGCTTATCAGTTATTTCTGTTAAATACCTGACTAATCCGTGCTGGGTATCAAGTTGGAGTATGTTTCATGGTCAGAATAAGTTTTTGGTACCAGACACTATGACATTTTTTAGTGAATTCATCTTAAAGAGTGGATTATGTTGAGTTGCTTTCCCACAGGTGAGGAAAATGTAATTTTCCCACAGGTGAGGGAAAATGTAATTTTCCCACAGGTGAGAGAAAATGAATGGGACATGGTAAACAATAATTTCCTGAAATGTGATTGCAAAGCCGAAACTCAAACTATGAATTACATTTGCATGAAACTCAAACTATGAGTGCCTATTGCACTCTTTTCAGGGGGAGTAGCTGGTCTTCTTTTAATTGAAGATGCGGGTTTGTGTTGTTGAGAAATAATATGATGAGAGATATACATTTTACCAAAAGAACTTGTACCTTATTACTTTTTTTATAATTGGCCTTTTACTTTTTTACTTCAATTAATTCCTCTTCCATTTTTTGATGACGACCTGTATGATATTTTACTTTTTTGTTTTGTCTTTTAAATAACGAACTAATGTTAAAGTAAAACCAAACTGAAATAGATGTTGTAATTTGAAAATAATAGCACTTAAAATTTTCAATGTATAGTTTTTTTTAATAAATACTTTTTTCCATTAAAAAGAGCCTTAAACAATTTTATGAATAGATTTCAACCATGTTGTGGTTTGGAATGCTCGGCGTCATATGTTTTACATGTATGTACAGTGGTTCAGACCCACCTACCTGCCTATACACGTACGGTGGGATTGACACATCTATCCATACATTTATGGTAGTGTTGACCCACCCATTTGCCTATACATGATTGACCAACCCAAACACCTAAAGTGGTACTGACCAAACCACCTGCCCACACATGTACAGTGTTACCAACCCACGTACCACCCATATATGTACAATGATACTGACCAAACTACCTGCCCATACATGTATGGTGGTACTGACCTACCCACCACCCATACACTTACAATGATGCTGACCAAACTACCTGCCCATACATGTATGGTGGTACTGACCTACCCACCACCCATACACTTACAATGATGCTGACCAAACTACCTGCCCATACATGTATGGTGGTACTGACCTACCCACCACCCATACACTTACAATGATGCTGACCAAACTACCTGCCCATACATGTATGGTGGTACACTGACCTACCCACCCATCCAAACACTTATGGTGGTATGAAATACATGGATATTGTTTATTTATTATGTGGTTATTATAATGGTCTTTTGTCAATGAATAAACCCAATAGAAGAGTGTATATGTTGTAAAGAAGAAAAATGTCTCATGTAATTAGACCATCTGCTGTCTTACTCAAAAATGTTGTACAGAATATGTAATATTACAAATTTTAAATCCATGTAAAACTGGTTAGCATAGTGGAAAATAAGATTTTTACAATCAAATTACAAAGACAAATTACATATAAAGTAAATTTTACAAAGAAGGTAAAATAAATATTATAACTAGATACTCTAAATATGATTCTCTTACAGATAAAAATCTGATGATCATTAGGGTAGCAACAGCACCACAAAACTATAGCAATATTTAGTAATGTGTGAAATAATAAATCATTTAATGAGTTTGGCCTTTTCTAAATAGTTGATTATTGCAGCTTTCCTAAAAGTCAAGAGTATACTAAATGTACATAAACTGTTAACTCTTCGAATTGACATGTTAAATATTTATTTAAATATAAACTGTTAAAAGATATTTATTTTATCTGTGTAATATAAGGTCTTCCCTCTACCTTGGCAATAATATTTGGCTGCCTATAAAGTTAATTCCCATTAAATAATTTACTATCCATCAAATCTGTTTTATTGCATTGATATAACAAAATGTAAGCAATTGCAATTAATTTTCAATATAATGTTAACCTTAGTAACCAAATGCGCTTTCCAATGTAAAAAGGGCATTCTAAAATACTCAACCCGAGAGGAAAACTAGAACATTGTAGCATTTTATGTTTGTCAAAAAAGCCTTAAAGTTAATATAAAAATAAAATTGAAATTAGTAGTAATATTAATTACCTGAGCTAGAAAGTGATTATGAATGTTAATATAGGTGTAGCTTATGGTTAGGTGTAAGAGAGGCCTCTCTAGCTCTAACCTCGCCATTTGTGTCATCTTTTATTATATGACCAATAAAAACATTTTTAATTTCAAAAAGGCCATTATGTTCTGTGAATATATTTTTTTTGTTGTATAGGTTTTTTAGCCAATTTCATTACTTTATTTTTAAGATGCAAGGAGACCAAGTGGTAACAGCAGTAAGCCAATGGGAGACCAGCAAGAACTACCACCACCACATGAAGTAGTGTCAGCCCCTCCCTCATTTCCTCCCTCAGAGAGTGGTGTAGGTGAGTTTCAAGAACTAAATTTGTTATATTATTCATGTACGGAACCAATCGGACCATATAAAGTACAGCTAGTGCTATTTTGATGAGTTTGCCTTTCTTGGGGCCCATACTTACAAAAAGAGCACCTTTCACAAGACCAGATTGTTCCCAGTTCTTTTCCCTGTCACCCTCTGACAAACTTTCTAAAAGAACATCTGTTGTCTGATCTTGTTCTTGTTTCAAATAACAGTTTGTGTTATATTTGGGGTGCACCAATCCATTTTATTGTTTCTATTTTAGCCCTACTTTAATTTTCATAATATTTGCTAATGTTATTATTATTAAACTGATTTATTTTATTGACTGTAAAATACAATCTGTTTCAAAGTTACCTTTTTATCTAGCGTCTGATTTGATACCAAAGAGCTAGTAATTAACCCTTTCCACTCGTATGTCGGACGCTGTCCGACATCGTAATTTAGCCATCCCACTCGTATGTTGGACGGTGTCTGACACGGCAATGACGCAAGTTTCATTTGGTTGTTTGGTTATCGATGTTCCAATTCGTGCTACTATCATGCGGAAACTATATGAACTACAATCGGTCTTCATGGGAACTGAAATGTCACGTGATGTTATTCTTTCTTGTTTATTCTAACCTTCAGTTTGATGTTTCGTTAGTTGACACTTGACAGTAGTGTAAAAATGTCGGCTCATAGTAGTCCAAATCTTACGGATACTGAAGTAATATAACAATTACAATGTGATTTATCAGATGCTGAATCAAGTGAAGATGAAGGTGTTAGTAATGATGAAATAACTCTTCCATCATTATAAAATATCTAAGAAAGTGGCAGTGTTGTACAAGCAGGCCAAACTGTAAATAGTGGTGATGGTAATATATAATATTTGAACAAACTCATACCATGTTACAAAAAACTTGTTAGCTAACTTTTGTTTTCTTTCCATTCTATCACATAAAGTATACATTTAAGTGTTTAAATTCATTTTATAACATTTTAATCATTGCATAAACTTAACTAATACTGAACCGCTTCCTACTACCGAAATACGTCATAATATTACAAGCTGAGGGGGCAAATAGGTAAAAAAATAATCGAGTGGAAAGGGTTAAAATTGGTCCGTTAGCAATAAGTTGCAAACTAGTATTTGCCAAGGTAATGATTATCTGGAATTCTTTGTTTACAATTGTTGATTGTTTGAATTGGTAAGAATTTACTACTCTTAGATATTGTCAACCACAAGTACCTGGGCCAGAGTTATTTCCTCCTTAATGGGGTTTTCTACTTTGAGGGTTGTCCGTAAATTAAGGTCTCCAGTGTTATTAAAACCAATTACAGATTCTAAAATCTAAGGCATTTTTTTGTTCAGGCATTTTTCAACGCAGTCCTGTCATGGTCAAACCAATCTCCTGCCGACTCGTGCAGGAAAGAATCGGAACTTGGACATTTCATTCCCTTAAGTGTTGTTTCAAATTGAGGAACAAAAATAGGAGTCACTGAGGGAAAACAGGGCTGTATGGAGGATGGCCAATCATTTAACACCCAATTTTGGCGATGAGACCTGTCGTGTTGCGGGTGTTGTCTTGGTGCAAATGAATGCCCTTTGTCAGCCAACCTTTCCTTTTGTTCTGTATGGCCCAACAAAGTCTTGTTCATAGAAGTCTTAGAGATGTCCTCTTTCTGTTTGGCAATCTCTCACACAGTCATATCCGCAAGCAAAATTTCCTCAACTTTCGTTACTGTCTTGTCTGAAACTAATATATGTTTTCAATGTGCAGCTAAATTTTTGTTTGTTTTCAGTGGGAAACTAATTACAAACAAATGTGCAGACGTCCTCATCCTGCACATTCGTTTGGCTTTTTTCAAACTCTCTACATCACTTACACATATTTTATATGTCTACATACTTCTATCCATACACATTGGTCAACTGCTGATGGATTTGAAAAGTGGTTTACCCCTTAAACCACAGAAATCTAATCATAGACTACAATTCACATTTGGCGAGAATGTTGATTTTTCCTTCCATTGTTAATGGCTGTTAAGCTAAGACTGAATGTTGCAGAGGAGTGGGGATTAGGTTAAATAGTGGTGGGGGAAACAAGGAATACATCATTGTTGTCAGATTTACACTAGCATGCTCTGTCACAACAGGAGCTTGTTGGAGACCTTAATGTACGAACAACCCTTGTATAAATAAATGAAATATGTTAACCAAACCAAATTATTTAAGCTGGCCTTAATCTTACCATAAATAGTTAATTTACAGCCTCTAAGAGTAGATTTACAAATTTTTCTAGACTGTGAAACTTTGTATCTAGGAGAACATACTGTATTCAATGGGAAAATATACAATATCATCTGAACACATGTATAGCCAGGTCATAGGACATGGCTAAACATAGCTAGAAACACAATATTTCACTGATTCAGAGTCAATTACCGTACTTTGCGCTCTCTAAAAGTATCCTTACAGATTTTTCTAGACTATGAGACTTTGTTATCTAGGATAAAAAACTGTTTTCAATCGGAAAATTAACAATTTAGTTTCTAAGCATGCATAGCCAGATCATAGGACATGGCTAAACATGGCGAGAAACACAATATTTTATTGATCCAGAGTCAAATTTAGTACTTTATGCCCTCTAAAAGTAGACTTACAGATTTCTCTAGACTTTGATACTTTGTTATCTAAGAGAGCAAACTGATTTTAATCGGTAAATTTACAATTTAATTTGACCATACAATGCATACAATTTAAATGCATAGTCAGTTCACAGGATATGGCTAAATATGGAGAGAAACCCGATATTTCATTGATTCAGAGTCAACTACAGTAATACATATATATAAGCCATTTATCACTCATCACTATTTCTCCAAAACTATGGGTCCAATTGACTTGACACTTTTTACATAAGTTTATCTTGGGCTCTAGAGGCTCACTAAGAAACTAAGAAAACACTAAGAAACTCACTAGAAAACTATTTCTTCCCTGACCTTACGACTCTGTCTCACTGGCCTCCAAAATTTCCATGGTATTCTTATGGAGGTATATTAATTGAAAGATTTATTTGATTAACAGCTGTTAAATAAAAACAAATTGAATAATATTGAGGTACGATAAATTTTTTTAATTAAAAATAATTGAGTAAAAGTAATAAATTATTCATAATATCAGCTGTTCTAAATTGGATGGTATATTAACACCTTAACCGAGCTGCTAGCCCACAAACGTTACTAGAGCCCCCCGGTCTCTGAGACCTGCGTATAGATATTCAAGGATATAATAGCTATTATATTTGTACAACAGAACAAAACCAGGAATTGACTTTAAGGAGGGCCCTACTGAATGTCTTGTGTGTTGGCTTACCCCCCCAAAAACGTGGGGGGGGAGGTGCACTACCCCCCTCTAAAAATAAAACAAAAAATAAACAACTTCCAAAACACATTTTTAAATTTCTGAAATATTTAACCATCATCCATTTAAACTTGTCTATACTACATATAGAGGTTGCTGCTCACCCCAAAAAAAAAAAAATAAATAAATTAAAACACCCAATCTTTTAAAAAGAATTAAAGATTGTTAAGAGTAGCGTGTGTTTTCGTGGCTTCAGAATATGTTTCTTCTTTTTTTCTTATTTTATTGATTTATAAATCATGGTATTCTCATCATAGGCTACACACTTTTGTTGCGTAATATATGAAACATGTATAATATATATGTATAAACCTCCGGATAAGAAAAAACAAACATTTGAAGGTTATACAACATGTGGTATAATTATACATATCAATTCAATTATATAACATTTCTTTTTGAAAAATCACAAAAGGCAATGAGCTCAAACACAGGTTTTAGCACAATTTACGCAAACTTTCCGAGTACACTCCAAGCAAACGGGAATTTTGCACTTGATGCATTGCTATTGAGTTTTTCGTTCTTTGGCAGCTGGGCATGTTCCACAGGTTTTTCTCTTTGGCATCTTATCTGCGGGTACTTCTTCTTGTTGGTGTCTTTCTTCTGGCTTTTCCCCTAGTGCTTTTTGTATTTCTTCTTTCACATCTCTGCACAGAGATGGGTAAGACAGTCTTCTTCTCAAATGAGGCTCCACTAAAGCTTGAGCTAACTGTTTCGTAAACTCAAATCTTGTCAGTACTTCGGTTCCACTGTAGCACATGTAGAGGATGAAGGCATTTACACTTGCTACGCTGATCAGCCTATAGAAAACAGCCAGAGGCCATCTTCTCGTGCGTCTGTTTGAAGAGTATATAGCACACTTCATGTTGAGTAAATCGACTCCGGCCTTGGTAGAATTGTAGAAACAGATAATCTCTGGCTTCTTTTTGTTCTCGTTTACTTCTTTGTTATGGTGCATCGTGGACAATAGCACTACTGCTTTGTTCCTTTTCGGAACCATTGATACTAGGGTAAATTTTCCATTGAATGCAAACCGAGATGTCATTTCTTTTCTATCCTTGTGTGGCAGAAATTCTACTGGAATAATCAACTTGTTTTGCTTCAACGTCCCAACGTAGCTGAACTCTTTTTAGAAGTTCATCAGCAACCTCAACACTCGAAAACCAATTGTCGGCTGTGACATTCCTATTGGTTTTGGTAATGCTTTTAGTCAGTCGAATCACTGATTGAGTGGGTTTGCTTAGGTTTAGTTCTTCTTGTGAAAGTCCTATTTCATCGCTGTCTTTGCCTGTATATATGTAGGCATCAAACAAATAAGACGTTTTAGCATCTGCTAAGCACATTACCTTAATGCCGTATTTATGTGGTTTTTTGGCATATACATGCGAAACGCACATCTACCACGAAACGGGATCAACATTTCATGGGTAGTAACATGTTCTGACAAGCAGTAAGCTTTCTTTGAGTTTTGGATCACCATATAGAAAATTTCAGAGATTGCTGCCGCTTTATCTGTCTTCTTCCTTTCTTGACGTGTATTTGAATCATCAAACCGCAAAGCTGTTAGTAGCACTTCAAATCTTTTGTATGTCATAGTGGCTGTAAAGTAAGGTCTACCTGTCGCATCTTTGGAAAACAAAGATGTCATTGTTTCATGGTTTGATTTGAATATAGATGATAACAAAAATAAACCAATCAGAGCATTTACTTCTTGCACATCCGTTGGTCTGTAAGTACTTTTGTTCGTTCTTTCACTCAACCCATTTTTCATTTGGTCTAACTTAACATTAGTATTTGTAACAATTGTATCAATAACCTTTTGTTCAAACAGCAAATCCCATACTTCTTTTTTTTTCTGGTTTGTTTTCTAGCTGTCTAGATTGACCAGTCAAACCAGGCAAACCGCCCCTTATAATATTGTGGCTCGGTGTACGAACACGCTCGTTAGTAGGACTACTGGTACACCATGGGTAAGCCGGCCCGTATTCATTTTTACGAAGCCGTCCAAACAAAAACTCCGGTAGGTTAGAGTCGATAAGAACTGGTTCATCAGACTCACCTTCAGCCAACAAATCATCATCTTCCTCTTCTGCTGACATATCATCTTCCTCTTCTGAGTCTGACTCAATACCTCTGGCAGGTCGCACCTCTTCAGGAGGTTCATAATCCGGGTCGGCGTCTGAATCGTCAACACTCTCCTCTGAACTGTCATCTTCTGGGTCTTCATCTCAAAGCATTCTAGTTATAACAGTAGTAAAGTCTCTACTATCAACATTTACTCTTCTACTTGTACTCTGACGATCCATTATCACTTACTATATTTACACACAAGTCAATATGCAAAATTATAATGTACACTGAAAATAATATTTATAACAACAAAATGCACTTATACGCTATTAGAGCTCCCCGGTATTTGTGACCGGCTGCCATAACACGCTAATAGAGCCGCCCGGTATGAGAGACCGGAGTAACTGAAATAATCGATAGATCACCGCCAAGCGCTTCACTGGGACTGAGTGAAAACAGGTTTTGGCTATCGGGTAGGAGAGGGGGGAGGCTACACGGAGCGACAGCCATTTTGATCCAGCAGACTGGCCATAACAAACAAAACAAAATTTCCCTTGGTCTCACAGACCGGCGGCTCGGTTAAGGTGTTAAATAATTGTTTTTCAAAAACAAAGTATTTAGTTTGATTAACTTTAAGTAATTTTTTAATGTTCTTGAAATGTTGGAATTATTACTTATATTTTGATTGCAAGTCTTCAAACTCAATATTATGACCGGAGAAGCAGGCGGGTTCAGATGGTATTAGTATATTGGAGAGATAGGACATCAGAAAACTTACCTTAGAAGACAAGTCCACCAACAGTACAATAGTAGTAAACAATTCCTGGACTAGTGTCCTTCAACTTAACCTAAAATTTGTAAGATTACTTATATTTGTGTATTTCTTCTTATGTATTTAATATCACATGGACATGTTAGTAATTACTAATTTAGATCGGTGGAGGTATGCATTGGTATTGGTAGTCTTTCTAAACAACAGTTTGTGTGATCTGAAAGTGATTAATTGATTGTAGTGGGAGGGGGGAGTGGCTTTGTCAGCTAAGGCACGCCAACTGTCAGTCTGAAGTTACCCGTTACGCGTGAAACAGATACTTGACTCATTATTTTAGTTTGTGACAGAGCTTTGCTAGTGTTGTATAGTTTTATTATTGTTTGTGTACGTGTCTTAACATCAATTAGTTCAGATTTATTGTGTTTTTATTGTATGCAGTTTTATCAATCAGTTTTACTGACCATATTGTATTTTTATTTATTTTTCATGTTTTATTTCATTTATTTGCTTTGTATTTTGTCATTTTTAGCTTCATTAATAATTTTTATTTCTAGTTTTATCTTGGCTGTAAACTGAGTTTGAACACACAAAAATCATAAACATATATATTTTTAGAATTTTTTTGTAAATTTTACAAAATTGTAAAAAATAATTTTTGAATTATTTCTAAATACTTTGGTATTTTTATACACCTTATAGCATCCTCTAGCTAAAACAAAAATCTGCATTACGAAAATTTTATTTTTATATTTTTAAATAATTACTTTTTTCAGTAAAATAAGAACAATTTATTGTGTGTTGCAAAGGGTAATTCTTTGAGGTTAATACAAAATGTTTGTTTCAATCAAAAACAAAAATGGGGGTAGTCATGTTTTAGTTTATATTTTTATGGTAATCCTATGATTTAGTACTGAAAATTATATTTTAGAAATAGGTGGAAGCAAGATTTTATCAAAGGAATTTATAAGCATCATGTTGGCTCGAAATGGGGAAGCCATGATTTAGAATAACATAACCTATACCAGATTGGGCAGAGATACATTTTTTTGATCATATAATTGACAAGCTATTAGTATTTTATTTTTGAGCGTGTTATTGTATTTTTTTTAAAGAAAAATGAAAGTCAACAAAACAAAAAATGCATGAAATGTGTTAATTAGTTAAGTTTAAAATTATGTGACTGCAAAGGGGTTTTTATTAGATGAGCTATATCAAACAACCGGAAATAAAAATAATGTAGTTACTGTTTGCTGGATTTTGCAGGAGATAGGCGAGGGTTAGATGTGAGCTGCTACCTCCATGGTTTGACTGCCACATTGGTGTCCCAAAGTGAGCAAGGCTGTGAATGTCATGAAGTAGTAGGTTTATCTCTTGACTACATTGGCCTCACAGTACACCCTCATCCTCACCAGGTATGTAACAGCCTACACAGGGTGATTCATGACAATCTTCATATACTTCAACAGCACGTGCTTCTATTAACAATAATGAAAACATATTATATAAACATAGGCCCAAAAAAGCTTCATTAGCAAATTACAGGCAGTTAAACATTTTGGTAAGATTCATGGATGAAGAGTGAAATAACATTGTACACAACTTATGGAAATATAAATTAGGATTGAAACGTCATGATTAGTTTGACACGAGAAAGCTAAAAAATAGATTTCAGAACTGTATCATCTTTCATAGCTTTTAAGTAACAATTCCATTGTGCAAGAAACTCCATTTTTTACAATTAGTGTACAACTTTTTATAAATAATTCCAATTCCATTTAGAAGGGGTGATTCCCTTAACTGGTCACGTGGAGTCTTTAGAGACCCCTATAGATATTCATTTTCTATTTTTGAGATAAATAATATTTTATGGTACTGTCATTTTAGGTATTTCAGTAATTGGGTGTAATAAGCAAGTTTATGTGCAAAATTTATGAAAAATTGTTTAACTTTTTTATAAAAATTAAATCTATCACCTATTTTATAGATATTAAAATTAATAAATTTGTTAATAATAATAAATCAGAGTTTTTTACTCTGATAAGCTACATACATTTATAAAACAAAGAAAACACAAAGAGAATTTTAAATAAATAACTAAAAATTAAAGAAAACTTGTACAAAAATGACTTTTCGTAATGCTGATTTTAAAAATTTAGAAAAATAAAACACGCTCATTTACAACACTCATTCTACTTCATTTTGACACAAAACATATAGTTGTATATACTTAAATGATTTTTAGCAATATATGTTTATAAACAAAAATACTATAATTTTCCTTTAGCTGGGGGTCTCAAAAGACCCCACATGACCAGTTGAGGCTGTAGATTTTACGGGACCAGTTAAGGGTTTTAAGATACCAGAGAGGTTTTCGTTTTAACTCTTTTCCTTCAGGAAGTCGAATAGGCTGTTGGAATATTGTACCCCTCTGCAGGTGGTTTCTTTTAAAAGAAATTCAGGTGATGTGAGGGAAGAGGGAAAGCAGAGAAGTTTCTGTTTTTTACTCCCCAAGTCTTGGATCTTTGGGAGTACAATTTTTTTTTTTTTTTTATATTGGGTCTTGTATTTTAGGTACAGTACCAAAAAGTACAAGTCTTGTATTTTTTGGTATTGGGAGGATTTATAGTGGCTACTGTGAAATCTGAGGTCGGCCAGGCACTCTTTAATTGAGGCTTGTTTTGAGCCCGGAAAATAATAATGTTTGTTTTGAGTAAATGGAAATAAATAAATTTTTTAATAAGTATTGTTTAGTATTGACCCACCCGCCCACCCATACGCGAACATTGGTATTGACCCACCCGCCCGCCCATACACGAACCTTGCTATTGACCCACCCGCTCGTCCATATGTGAACATTGGTACTGACCCATCCGCCTGCCCATACGAGAACAGTTGCTATTGTTTGTTTACCACTGTACGTGTAGGGGTGAGCGGGTGGGTCAGTAAGTTACCACTGTACGTGTAGGGGCGAGCGGGTGGGTCAGTAAGTTACCACTGTACGTGTATGAGTGGGCGGGTGGGTCAGTACCACTGTAGGGGCGAGACTTTATTATAAAAGAATATTCTTCAGTAAGAATTCACTCTTCAAAATAGAAATCAAACATATTTTTATGAGAGAAGGGGACAATAAACTAAGGTTTGTTTAGTTGAAAATATTGTATATTTATACATCTGACGAAATGTCTTCAAAATAATTTGAATAGTAATCATTTCAGTTTTTTCAGGATCAGAATGTGCATGAAATAAAACTTCATCTCACAGTTGGTGACATGCAATTGGACAATCAGGAGTTTTCCGTTGGTGGTTATGACTTCCCAGTGGTGATGATGATGCAAAATCCCTCTGGCCCAAAATCTCCAGATGTTATCTTGAGCCAGCACGCACATGATCTAGTTGAAAAAGCCCGGACCACAGGATCAGCTGCTGATTTGACTGTCATTATGGATACCAACAGTCATTCAAGCATAAGTAAAACATTTATTATGTTATGGACTACTTTTGTGCAGAGAAAAATATTTCTAAAGATTGTATTTATTAATTTGAACGGGAAAACACTTTTTCGTTTATTAAACTTTTAAGAGTGATTTTACAGTACAGTTTTGTTTTAGCTTAAAATGTCTTTTTTATATTCTAAATTACAATATAAGCAAGTGGATGTAAATTTTAGTTTTATTATTCACTTAGTTCTGGTACATATACCAATCAAGTAATTATCAGAGCAGTTAGGCATATTCGTCGCAGTTAGCTGCACATCATATGTCCTTATCAGTGAACCGAGCTGATATTGTTCTTGTAAATATTTTGTCTTTTTATTTGTTATCTTTTATTAACCACAGAACTTGATACAGTGGTTAGTTATATTCCAGAATCATTTTTGTTTAAATGTTTTGTAACTTAAAGGAATAAAAGTCATTATTTCAATATGATTAACTTTTTTAGTTAAAGTTGATTTCATCAGGGCGTTAAATCTTCTTAAATTTATCTACTTGAAACAAAATAAATCAACGTAATAGTTTATTTATTAGCATATTACATTTTGATAGAAATAAAAAAACTTGAATGTCACACAGCACAAGTTTATTACAATTTAATTACTAAAAGTACAAACATTGTCGTGATCAATTTCAGTAAACGTGGTTTACAATAAAACTTGGTAACTGTATTTTTTTTAAAGAAATAAACTGAATTAATGAAAAATAGGGATTGGTATAACTCATGTTATTGAAAACAACCCCTTTTTGTCATAGTCATTAAAATCTGCCTGTAAAATATACTTTTTTTTTTTAATTTTACCCCATTGCGGTAGACTCATGAGTGTTAATTGTGGACGGCGCGGGACTGATTTCTTAGTCACGAGTGGGGCTAAGAAATGCTCTTTTTTTAGTATCATTTCAAAGTTATGTGTGTCTGATGTATAGAAATTAGTGTATTATTTCAGTACATTTATTTTTATAAATGGAACCTGATAATTTGCGTAGCCAAAGGATGAAGTATGTGTATCAAATAAAAATAGATCTGAAATCAGATGGATGTAAAGTGTCAGGTCCCACTTCACCTTGGGAACTGCTGCAATGACTTTCACACCAAAGTGAAATTTAAAAGCAAAACTGTGAAAGTTGTAAATATTCACAACACAAAGTTGTGTAATTAGTTTTCGTGTTTATTTTAGTTAACATTCACAGTCATAAATAAATAGTCCCAGGTAACTGACACAAACTTTCTCCCTTTCCCTTTGTTATGTCAGATTGTTTAAAAAATGAAAATCAAAGGATGTAAAAACACGCTAAATAAATAGAGATATTCAGTTAATTAAATTTTTAAAGAATGTACAAATGAAACACTTATTTTATTTAAATAAAAGAATAGACAATATTCTTCAAAAACACATGTTAAATTAATCACAGCCAGATTTTATGTAAACAACCTTCAACAACTTTAATTGTGGCTTCCAGCCTTCGGCCTCCAGCCCCAACTTAGTGGGGTGGTAAATAAAATATTCTTGATTGTAATTTGCATCTTTACTGAAAATTGAATCAAAATTGTTAGAATAAAGCTTAAAAAATTGCATTTTAAAATGCTTTTGTGCCAGTAAAAAAATGATATAACTAAAAAACTAGTCAAGTGAGAGACATACAATTTTTACTAAAATATTTTGAACTGTAATTTACATCTTTCCTGAAAATTTAATCAAAATTGTTAAAACCGTTTTTGAGAAAACTCCATTTTTGTATGTGTTTTGCTCATAAAAATTTTTAAAAATTTCAAAAATTTAAAGGTGATCCGGAAATATTGGCTAAATACACCTACATACCAAATTTCATAAAAATTGATCCATCTGTTTGGTCTCTAGCAAACTGCACATACACACATATGACAAACAACAAAAATGTTTTTCAAAAATCCACTTTTTTTATTCAGAGTAGTCTAAAATGGATTTTTAGACAAACATGTAAAAAGATGTTTGTTGGACAATCACAATGGTAATGCATATGGGAGAAAGTAAAAAGTGACAAAACGATACCTTTTATTTCACTTGCTCAACAATTATTGTGGTGTCATCACCTAACAAAATAAAAAACATGAGTAAATCTTTATGTATATTATTTTATTAGCTGAGCTAACCAAAATAAATGAAACTTGTTTTATATGTTAAAAACATGATGTAATTTGAGATGTATTAATTATTGAAATAATCTAAAACAGTTTTGATAAAAATAATGCTGTGTACTTTTAATATTTTGATTTTTTTCATAAGAATAAAAATTTTAAAAAATCATTGTAATAGATTATGACTATATGTTTTTTTCAAGCAAACATAACATTATTGTTGAACAATTTATTACTAAAGCATGTTAAAGATTTCATTCATTTATCTATAACCAAACTCCTTCTATACACATTTTAATAAACCTATGCATTTTGGTCAAAATTAATTAAAATCACCTGTGCTGAGAGGATGCATCAATTACTTCCCCAATGGGTTAACACCTACCAAGATTCAGCACTACTACAGAAAACTGTTGTACATACCAGTACAGTTACTGATCCATGCAATTTTTTTCACAGAAATAAAGATGCAAAAAAATTGCTATTCATCTCAGCTGTTTACAGCTGGTAGATATGATAATTACTTCTTTAGATAAGCTGACAACAGAAAGTGGCTGAGGTTTTTAATTATTTTGGAACTTTTTGTCAGTAATTATGTTTTTCTGAGGCCAATAGTAGTTTTGCTATCTGTTGAGTTGTGTCCGAGTACTGAGTTTGTTTACTGTAACCCTATATGGAACTGTTCTTATCTTTATGAGTCCATGACAGTTTATGCCTATTTATCTGCTACTCACTAATTAGTCAAAGAAGGATCTTACCAATAATAGTAACAAAAATAAATCAACTCTTTATTTTATAATTTGTTTAACCTTTAAATACGAACTACACTCGATTTTCTTAATTTGGATTATAGAGGTCAACCTCTAAATGTAGAGGTCAATTAAGTTTTTTTCAGGTGAATTAAGAGAACAGATATTCAAATTACTTCAAATTAAGTTTTATATTTTTTAACTTTTCCAAGGAACGCATTTCTATTTGTAGAGTTTTTCACTTCAAGCTAGTTAGTCAATTATTACCAGAAATGTTCAGTTTACATAAGTACTTTGAAAGTTATGTACATCTGTTTCTTGGCAATAACGATTTTTGAAAGTAATAAATTAATTACTGTTTATTATTAAGTAAGTTGAATGCTTCTAAAAACTATAATTTTGTGAGTTAAAATGAAATTTTAAAATGGCTTTTTTTCTGTTTTAGCATTGCAAGATATAAGCATAAAACTAAAACCATTACAGATTTACATTGAAGATAAGTATATTCTGCACCTTAAAGAATGTTTGATGAATACATTACCTTTGCATCTTTTTGGGGCAACTTCGCCAAAGGTTCCTTCAGCAAAGCCAAGATCTTCAGACCTGCTCCAAGACAACCTGCAATCAAAAACTAAAGATTCACAAAAACCAGTGGATAAAGAACCTGTTGATTTAGATGACAATAACCCTAAGCTTGAACCAAGTGAAGGGGCCGAGGAGGAAGATCTATTTAATGTTTCTGAACCTGAAGAGGTTCTACCAGATGAAACAGTGCCTAATACAGATGTGTCAGCAATAGGTTTAACAGCTCCCCCCTATGAAACAGAAACTACGTGGATTGTTCATTCCTCTACTGCTCGTCAGCAAGACTCACAACAGAAAAATGCCTCAGAGTCCAGAGGCTTTCCAATACCGAGTGATGTCTTGGGTACATCACAAGATGTGGCTAAACCCTTGCGTCTCCGATCACTTAGTATATCTGAACTGGACTTGTTAGTGAGCATTCACACTTCCACTACATTCTACATAGCATTGGATCACTCACCTCTTCAGCTTGCATCATTCAAACGATCCTCTCTTTCAACCACTGCTTACAGGTTGGGGCAATCTTTGACACTACACTACTTCTTTGGAGCCATGTATGGAACAGGTGATTTGAATATTTTTAATTCTTTCATTTTGTAAAGAATTTATTGAGCTCTTAATTTTTAACAGAAGTCTATTCAAATCCATTGAACAACATAGCTAATAAATTCAAGGTGCAGTTTTCTCATACCAACACATACTTATCACTAACTTTTTTTGCAACATTATAGTAATATTGTGTCGAGAAAATTAAATATACATAAATCTAACATACAGAACAATAAATCAGAAAATTTAACTAACAACTAAATTAAATAGTGTCTTCTAACAGCAAGCAAGTTCTCCACACCACTCCTGCCAATTTGATTAGGCTTCATATAGTGTTTCTGAGAAAGTTAATTAACTTTAATTTCTTTTTGCGAATCTCTAAAATTATAATTATTGCTAAGTAGGTGTGGGCTACGCCAATTCCTGAGATAGCAGGACCTGGCGCAGCACATACTGTAGATCTAGTGTGGGGCGAACCTCACCAACAGAATAGTTTCTACTGTACAATTAATTAACTTGAAGCCAGGCGTTTCTTTAAGTTTTCCGTTTTTATTTTTAGTCAATGAATTCATATATGTTTGAAGTGCTTATTTACTGTCTTCAGATTGTTAAAGAAAACATTGAGAGTGTTGCCCACACAGTTGGAGTTTTCTTACAGAAAGTGAATCACAGTTTGGGCCTCATTAAGCTGGCAGAATTTCTAGTGCTGTGAATGGAAACTATATCTTCCAATCTTGGAAATGTTAAGTTTTACATAACATAGTACTTCTACTTCATATATAAATCTATAGTGATTTTTTTAAGGTCTTATGAATAGTGTGGAAAATGAATCCTGAGATTAAAGATCAGTGTCATCTTTGCTTTTTTATTATTATCATACTTTATGGAGGAGGAGAGGCTCTATACTATCAATGTGTGTCGTTGCGGAATCAACAGATTCAGGTAACAAGGAGAAGTGTGCAGTTTTAGCAGTTCTTGATCGTGGATCCTCTTAATTCTCTTCATGACATATGTTAAGTATGCTACAAACAAAGTTAATCAATATTTAAAAAAGGACAAAATAAATTCTCATTAATGATCAATCCAAAGTTTCTTCATGATTTTTAATTTCAAATTATAGCATGAACATGGCTCGTTTTTTGTCACTGAGTTCTTTTAATTCAAAGCCAAGTCATTTTTGTGCCAAAACTCTTTTCTTATGTGAAGAGACGCAAAGGTTAAGGTTGTAATGGAAATGTTGTAGTGTCATCCTCTTTACCCTCTAAGATAATGGGATAATTAGGTCAGCCATCTCTTTTAACCCATTGGGGAAGGAATAAGAATGCGTCCTTCATAACCTCATGCAGCAATTAATGTCAATGAATTTGCAAATATAACTTGCAAGTATTTGGCCTGCACGTAAGGGAAATAAGACTAGGAATGGAGGGGAGGGCAATCCCAGTTCCACCACTGTTATAATCCTTACCATGTGACTGATCTCTTAGTTACCGTATTGCCGGTTGAGCTGCACTTGCAGTGCCTTTTCGCCTCCTTTATTGTTTGTTTACATTTATTTATTATAATGGCCAATCAGAAAGGCAGTTTTCATTTTTTATTTTAATTAAAACCTCTTATTGCTACAATAAAAACAACATATTATCCTGTCTTTGCAAAGTCTGCTCTGGAAATAGGCACATTAATTTGCTTATAAATCAGATTGTTGTATAATCAATCTCTATATATAAAAGAGAAAGCTCTCACTCAATCATCACTAATTTTCCCATTTCCCGTAATCTTTCAGGACTAAAATATGGTACAAATGTTTGGAGTATGCAAAACAGGAAAACTAAAGTATTTTCATCTTGATAAAATACTCCTAAGGGGTATAAATTGCCCTCAAAATATTGTTCCATAAGGATAAAATTGGGTTGATTTTAGTAAATTAATAACAGCTGTTTTGAAAATAAATAAACATGTTTATTTTTTATATTTAATTATGCCGTTGCTATACGAGTGGCATTTGTAAAGGGCAGCAATGTGTTGGGGTGTGAAGCAATGTGAAGTGGGTGGGTGTTTTTACTGTTTTTATCAGGATTTGTAAAACATATGACAACAATAATTTTATATTAGCTAATCGCACAGTTTTAACTACTCAGTGATAAAAATTGTCATGATTAACTTATAGCCTTGATTATATTGTAAAATAAGTACTAATATTGAAATATTACTATCCAACTGTGCAAAATCTAAATTCTTTAGATTAAGAATATTAATACCTTTTCAAATATAGTCCATTTTCAAATAAACTATAAATTAATTATAAGTTTACATCATATCTTGATTACACTATAAAATCAAAAACACTTACATCTGCTGTTAGTCCAATGTGCTGCTTCATTGTTACAACCGAGC
This sequence comes from Stictocephala bisonia, assembly GCA_035578905.1. NCBI lineage: Eukaryota > Metazoa > Arthropoda > Insecta > Hemiptera > Membracidae > Stictocephala > Stictocephala bisonia. The sequence continues at coordinate 65,566 of JAQJVL010001621.1, read as the reverse complement.
AATACACAATGAAGAAGTAGCATTAATGGAATACTTGTGTAGTAGGTATAGCATTGAAATAGTTTAATATTTTGCTGCTAGGTCGTATTAGCTGTCGTAGTGATACTGCATCTTGATGGTTGTTTTGAAGGGTTAAATATCATCAGTGACATAGGTTAGTTGTGATCTACATATTTGGATGGCCATTTATAAGGAAGGTAATTATATATATTGAACCTGTATATATATATATATATATTATATATATATATATACAGGTTCAAGGTCTGTTTTTTTTTTTTTTTTTTTTTTTTTTTTTTTTTAGAAGACATCTATATAATGGACTTCAAGAGGATGCCAATTGTCTGGACACTTCAAGCGTACCGGCAAAACAGATCTGTTAAGATAGTATAAACAGGCTTGCTCTTTAAAAATCCTTGATCTCATACTCCTTCAGATTAGTCTGGTCAGCATAATTATTTTAAAATGTTTTAAAAAGATGGATATGGAATTTAAATTTCTTTTTAAAATGTTGAAAACACTTTGTTAGATTTTTAGTGTAATGCCTTATTTCTGTTTGTAGAAGAATTGTTTATGATACAGGTAAACTTGTTTATACCATGCTTTAAAAAAATGTAAAACTAACAATTATAAATAATAGTTTTTCCTTTCAGGATGGGCTCTGGGGTCTTTAGAGCTGCTTGGTGCACCTGGAGCTCTTGCTCGCAGTTTAGGTTTGGGACTCCGAGACTTCATCAACCTTCCTCTCCAAGGCATTATGTTAGGACCAAGAGCTTTTTTCATGGGTATTGCACATGGATCTGCATCATTGATGCACCATTGTGCAGCAGGCAAGTAATGTTTTTCTAATTTAAATGTTCCAAAGACATGAAGACAAGCAATTTTTAACCCTCCCGACGTTACTTGTCGAAAATTCGACCGCAATAGCGGCGCTCTGAATGATACCTGTCGATTCGTCGACACCAAGCAATCGTTTACAAACTATAATGTTAACTCGGTTATTTTTCGTAGTAATACATCGTAATATATATGAATCGATAGAGGAGATTCTACTTTACATCGCACGTATTTGGATTTCTTCTATTCCTTAGTGAAAAAAAAAAAAAAAAAAAAAAAAAAAAAAAAACACAGTTGATTTATACAACGTAGTTATTGTGTTAACAGTCTGTCAGTGTTTCAGAGAATGTGAAACGGTGTGCCGTAGTATTGCTTTGGTTCCGACGTTGTTTATTGTGTTTTAGTGCAAAATGGATGACGATTTACGTGATAAATCAAGTGATATTAGGGAATTATTACTTGAAAATGTTAGTGACAGTAGTACTGACAGTGACATTGAGGCCGAAGATTTTCCTAACAATATTTCTCCACAAGACTTTTCCTCCGGTAGTGATGACAATTATGTTCCAGATTATGATGATGTGGAAACTTCAGATAATGACGATGATTTAAGTACTTTACCCTCTACATCAACCAGCAGGCCAAAACCTACTAGGCCTAAAAAGAAAAACCTGTTGTGGATAAGAGTCTAACCTCCAGAACAGGAGCTAGACATTAGCCAATCCTTTAGGGCAGGGGTTCCCAACCGGTGGTACGCGTACCACTAGTGGTACGTGGGAAGATTTCAGGTGGTACGCATCACAGTTTAGTGGAACACATCACCACTAAACAGCATAAGCCGCTAGACGCTAGACTGATGCGGCGTAGTGGCCGTGTAACTCCCCTCCTTCCTCCCGACACCCACTCTCCCCCCCCCTCTACTTTGACTCGCTCCACCTGTCGTTCCGCTCCGCCAGCTGCGCGATAGCCAGTTTGAGTCCAGCAGTCGGAGCGTTCACATCGAAGAGAACGTCAATAACAGTGGTGATTGGTGATTAGGTGAATAGACATTGGTTTCCACGCTTTATTCACCGTCATAACTGTTGTTTGTGATTTTTTGTACTTCCATTATAAGCTATGAAGCGGTTTCTGGTGAATCCTGGGACTTCAAAGGACAGTGTTAAGAAACCTAAACCACAGGCCAAGCGTAAGTATGATGAAAGCTACTTACAGTATGGTTTTATTGTCAAGTCCGGCACAGAAAACAGCGACAATCCCATTCCTCAGTGTGTTGTTTGTTTTGAAACACTTTCGAACCAAAGCATGAAGCCTTCACTGCTGAAGCGTCACCAAAGCACAAAGCACTCTGATTTGGTTGGTAAGCCGATAGAATTCTTTAAAAGAAAATCTACTTTTTTCAAGAAAGAAAATAAATGCATGACAAACTTTGTAAATACTGATACTAACTTATTAAAGGCGTCCTACCTTGCTAGTTATAGGATTGCAAAAGATGGAAAGCCTCACACAATAGGTGAAACCCTTGTACTTCCGGCCGCTGTGGATATGGTCCAAGCTGTATTAGGAGAAAAGGCAGCCACAGAAATGAAAAAAATACCATTGTCAAACAACACAGTAAGGAGACGAATTGCCGATATGTCTTCCAATATTGAAGAACAATTGTGTTTAAAACTACAAAAATGCACATATTTTGCACTTCAAGTTGACGAAAGCACCGACATAGCAAATTTAGCACAGCTACTAGTATTTGTACGATTTGATTTTCATAAAGAAGTTATAGAAGAGTTTTTGTTCTGCAAACCACTTGAATCAAACACAACAGCGGAAGTAATTTTTAACACGATTAATGAGTATTTGATCAAAATCGGCATTCCTTGGTCAAAGTGTATAGGTTTATGCACTGATGGAGCTAAAGCTATGTCTGGCAAATTGACAGGGCTAGCAGCAAGAGTAAAGGAAGTTGCTCCTGAATGCCGAAGTACACATTGTGTTATCCACCGGGAAGCATTGGCTGCTAAAGGCATGCCAGAAAGTTTAACCTCCGTTCTGACAGATGCAGTGAAAGTAATAAACTTCATAAAGGCAAGGGCTTTAAATTCACGATTATTCTCCTTGATATGTGAAGATATGGGTGGCAAGTTCAAAACTCTTCTCTTACACACGGAAGTGAGATGGTTGTCTCGTGGGAAAATTTTCACTCGTCTATTCGAACTAAGGTCAGAAGTTCTGATGCTTCTGACTGAAAAGAACAGTGATATGAAGAACTTGTTTTGTAATGAAGAATGGCTCTCAAGATTGGCATATTTAGCAGATATTTTTTACCTGCTCAACACGCTGAACATGAGTCTTCAGGGAGCAAACACAACCGTCTTTACAGTCAATGACAAAATAAACAGCTTCAAGAAAAAGTTGGTCCTTTTTTGTTCGAATGTACAGAATAAGAATGTATCAGCATTTTCTACACTGTCATCATTTTTAGAGGAAAATGATATCCATCCAAAACAAGATGTGTTTGATGATATAATTCATCACTTGAAAAGTCTTCAAGAGAGTTTTGATAAATATTTCTTTGAAGATTATTCAGAACTTGACTGGATTAGAAATCCTTTTGCAGGAAACTCACCAAATGAAATGGAACTACAAGAAAGATTTATTGATTTATCCGAAGACAGTTCAGTGAAAGATGTTTTTAAAGAGAAATCATTAATCGACTTCTGGATCGAGTGTAAAACTGACTATCCAATGCTCTTCCAGAGAGCCATGCTGTTTCTTATGCCTTTTGTCACCAGCTACTTGTGTGAGAGTGGTTTTTCTGAACTTTTGTACTTGAAAAACAAATATAGAAACAAACTATCATGTGTAGAAGAGGATTTAAGAATAAAATTAAGTTCAATAACTCCTGACTTTGACTCATTACTTACAGGCAAACAGCAACAAGGATCACATTAATCAAAATACTCTTTTTTGATCTGTTTTCTTTTTTATTGTACCAAGAATAAAAATGACTATGCATTTATGTAAGAATTTAATAAAACTGTAATTTGGATACTTTTAGTTTTTTTCATTTTCCTAAAATTATTGAAAACTGAATTGAAAAATTAATTACAGTTATTTTTAATAAATAGGCCAACATTTTTATTACTTATCTAGTAACAACCAAACCAATAGTATTAATAAAACTGTAATTTTGTTAATTTAAGGTTTTTTTTGTTCTAAAACTATTGAAAAATAAATTAATATTGAATATAGGCCTACATTTTTATTGGGTACTTATCTAGTAAAAATCAAACCAATAAATAAAATATATGTTTCTGATAAAAATGTTACAGTATCAACATTTTAAAAGACAAAGGGCTCTCTAGAACTCTACCCCCCCCCCCCCCCCCGCCACTAATACCGGACAAGGTGATGGTGGTACTCAAAAATCTAAAAAAATCATTAGGTGGTACGAGGTTGCTAAAACGTTGGGAACCCCTGCTTTAGGGTAAGGAAACCAGGCCCTAGATATTGTCCCCCTAGAAATAGTAAAGCTATTGATTATTTTAGTTTATATTTCATTGATGCAATCTGGCAACATATTGCTAGGGAGACAAATGTTGCCTATGCCTATGCTAGTAGGAGAATTGAAGAAAAGCAAGGCAACTTATCGCTCAATTCGAGATGGAGGCGGTGGACGGACGTGACGGTTCCAGAAATAAAACAATATTTTGGAATCATTCTAAACATGGGATTGACTCCTAGTAAAAACCAGAAGTCATATTGGGACACTAGGCCCAAACAAATTATTCCTTTTTATGGACAAACAATGTCCTACAACAGGTTTGTTTTGATTCAATCATTTCTACATCTGACATCTGCCCGGAATATTCCTAGAGGACAAAATGGGTATGACCCCTGGGTAAAAGTTGGATATCTGTTTGACCACCTAAATGCCACTTTCAAACAACACTTTGTTGCAGGACAGAATGTATGTATTGACGAAAGCCTAATAGGCATGAAAAACAGGACATCATTTATTCAATATATGCCTAACAAAAAGCATAAACAATACGGTCTGAAGAAATTTGAGGCTTGCGATAGCAAGACTAACTATGTCATTCATATTGAATTGTACAGATCATATTTATTGTAAGATGTTGCTGGTCCTTTTGTTGAAAAGGTGATTATGGAAGTCATGGGTAAAAGTAACCTCCTTGAGAAAGGATAACACCTATTCACGGATAGGTACTACACCAAGGTTCCCTTAGCTTTGCAGCTCTTAGAGCATAATACCTACTTGTCTTGAACTATAAACAAAAATTCTCAGTATCTAGCTGAAACTGCTGTAAAGAGTAATCTGGGAGCAAGGGAAAGTTTGTACTTCAGACATAAAGAAGTTCTTTTAGTGGTCTTCAAGCAAAAAGTATCTCGAAAACCAGTTTTTGCCCTAACCACTGCATGCCACACGGAGGACAATGTGGTCAGAAGTAAGAAAGGCATTGAATGTATAAAGCCTTTACTTATCCACAACTACAACCAACACATGGGGGGAGTTGATGTCAGTGATAAGTGTGCTTAACACACTTCCTGCAGCAGACCCACCTCTAAATACTGGAAGAGAATCCTGTTCAACTTTGTAGACATAGCATTATTCAACGCTTATGTTCTGTACAAGGAAAATTCTGACAAGCCTAAGGAAAGAAGGGAGTTTATTATTGAAATTGTAGATAGCTTGACAGAAGTAAATAATCCTGCTTTACCAGTCCATGGCCCTGGAGGAGACACTGGTGAACACAAATTGGAGCGTTTATCTTTGAACGGAAGTGTGTGGTATGTTCACACACCAAAACTAGAGGACGATCTAGATACTGGTGCCCAGGTGCAACAGTGGAGTCCATCAAGGATGTTTTCACCTCCTTGAACACTACTGGAGGCCTCAAACAGGAGGGAGAAAGAGGAAGGTGTCTAGCTCATCCGAGTAAAAAAAAACAGAAAAACACAGTATGTACATAGTTAATTTTTCATAGAGTACCTTATTCAATGTAGTAATAAACCTTATAATGTATATATTTTCTTTTTATGTATAACATTTGCAACAAAACTGCTATCTTGGTTTTTTATGTAGTGAAATAACTCTTACTAGCATAGTGTAAACTTTGAACAAAACTTGGGAAATTTTGATTTTTTACAATACAATCAAGGATAACATCAACAATACTCAAGGTATGTAAATAAAAATATTTTTCTAATATAGCTTATTTTGTTTACTTTACCTTGCTATATAATACTTTACTTATTTTTGTGTGTGCTCAAAATTTTTCTACAAAATGCTGCAAAGTAGCTAAAAAAGGCTAAAAAAAGGAGTGGACTACTGGACGCTGGGAGGGTTAAGGATTGTTAATTTTGAGGTAGTTATCATACAAATCTATTTTTGTGGGTTTTCTAATGAGTTGGTAATCTTAATGTATACTTAATAAGTAAGTATGGCTCATGTATACATGTAAGCATGGTTTGATGTAAATAAATTGTAACTTTCTTTAAATTTGAGAAGAAAGACCTATCTTTTTCTTAATTTTCTTTAAGTAATTGAGTAAATACTTTTTTAGTCTAATTTAACAATAGAACTAAAAGAAAGGACGTATCAACATTGAAACATGGAGTTGAAACCCTTTTCATCAACATTGATCAGAAAACAACTCTATAATTAATGACCAACCATAATACCTTTTTGACACTGTCATTTTATTCAAAATTTTCAGCTATGGACACTTTATAAAAAAAAACTCAGTGTCCAATGACTATAAAAAATTGTTACCATCCACATAAAGTGTTTTCCATTCAATTAACTCTCATCCATTCAGTACAGTAAGTCTTTTAAGAACATTTAAATGATTATGTTGTTTCAACAGGCACAATCACATCAGTAACACGCTTGGCTTCTAGCTGGGCTCGAACACTGGACCGACTTACACTAGACTGTCATGACCTGGAGCGCTCAGAACAGCTGAGGCGTAGTCGACCCCAGACACTCGGCCAAGGAGTGGCCCAAGGTCTCTCAGAGTTTGGCATTAGCCTCATCGGTAATTACTTTCAATGTTTGTTAAATATAGGGGTGTGCGAGTACTCGAAACTTCGAGTATTTGATCGAGTATTTTACTACTCAAACTCAGCTCGAAGCTCCTCAAACTACTCGAAGTTCGATCGAGTAGTTGTATTTCACGAAATATCAGATTTACATCTTAGTTTAGTTTTAAGAGTAAACAGTTTTATAAGTTATCAATAAAAAATGTTTGTGTTTTATTTTATTCTTAATCATACATTATCAGTTTGGTACACGTAATTATGAACTAAACAATACGCCTAAGAATAGGTAGTACAAGACAGAACAGTCAAATGAACTAGTCGACGTAGTGAACGAGTTCGTTCATTATGATTTGAACCAGTTCAAAGTGATCAACAGAGCTGGGAATGTAGCGATCACTGTAAATAGTTACCGTAGTAGCGATCACACATGTTGGTTGTTGAGTCTACTAGTCACTTGTAACCTAACCTAAAATAGCGTGAATAAAACAGAAGTGATTGTTATTGTCTTTATGACCCAAGAAAGGGGACGAGAGATCCGGTTCAAGATGCTCAAAAAGACCTGTTACCGATTCAAATCGAATGGTCTGTAAGCCGTGGAAATTGTGTATATTTTCGTTCATATCAATAATAACGCTCAATTAAAAGGGTACGGAGAACAGTTCACTTTAGATCCCAAGAATCGAATTTCCCATCTTTTCTAGGCGAAAGTTCATCTCGGTTGTAGTGTACGTACGTGCAAAGAACCGCACAGCTCCTTTTCGGAATTGAAATTATCGTATATTTTTTGCGAGTCGATTGAGGTCTATTTTTTAAAAATCTGAACAGGGAATCGTCCAATGATTTGACGTAAGAAAATACCGTATCATATCATATAAAGTATGGTAATGGCGTTCTAGCAGCGTGTGACACAACATTATTGATTTATTTTCCGTCAAATAAAAAATATAAATATCCGTAACGAACGTCTATTAATTATTATTCCGAAAACGCCTTAGATCGCCAAAACTGTGTGTAATATTTGCGCATACGATATTTTTTCCTGTCAAATTGTTGAACGGTTTTCTGACTAGGTTAGACAATAACACAGTTGGAGTGTAAAAGGTGGTAAAGTACGGTAATTTTGATTTGTAAATTCACTGCATGGTCCCCTGTTCACATTGACGTCGATGTAAACTTTAAAACAAACAAGAATCAACCAAAGTGAGGGAGAAACATGTTGGAAGACCTTTTCTAAACAAAATACGATGAATTTAGAGATTCGGAAAAATCATTTTATTGAACCGAAACCTTATAAAACGTCTCATTTTTTATTTATAAGTTTATAGTTTAGCTGCCCAAAATCTTCACTGTATCACTAGTTGGAAGTTAGCTGATATATCTCATCGCCAATATCGGGTAGACCTATTATATTAGCTACGACTATGTCTATGGTTTTCATTCAATTACACCAGGTTTTAATGAATTTCTCGTTATGACATAATTATTTATCTGTTGTTCAGTGTAGCCTCATGTATCGAAGTAGTTTCAAGTTGCACATATTTCATTAACAATAATAATTTTAAAACTAATTCATCCTAAGCGACTTTAACATTTATTTTTAGTAAACCTGCTTAGTTATTATTATCAATTGATTGAACCATAGTCTTTGTCATCCAGATTTTCAAATTTGATTATATAATTCAGAGGTTATTTTTGGTTAGTTGTAACCTTGTTATTACTTAATTGAATACCCACAGAATAGAGATTCACTCTTCTTGGCGTGTACACAGTCATTTTTTTGTTGAGAGGAGGCAATTCTTAAAGCAAATGACCACATTTGGCGATAATGCCTGAATTTTAGCATCAGTTTGGTTGGATGCAGCTTTTGCCAACAAGGTTCACTACGTTTTCGCGGTACACTGAACAGAACCACCAGATAAACATATTGGCCTGCTGTGAAACAATATAATTGGCTTGCATAAAAAATCTGATCTTTGATATGAGTGAACAGATTAAATCATTATAATCCACGTTGTTTCAATTAATAATATACTTTCTTAATTTCTTACATAGTATTAGTTCTGAAAAAAGGAAAAAGGTTAAACAAAACAATGCCACATGAAAGTGTAGGAAGGCAGGAAGTAACAAGTTTTATTTATCAAATTTTACAGTTACAAACAACAAATCAAAATTATTGTGTTCAGTTTAGGTGTTTATATTTACGAATCTGACAAAACTTAACAAAGGCTTAGGATGGTGTCTGCCTTTTATAGTTGTCTTGGGTGAACAGGAAATCCTTCTGTAAATACTCGCTCAAAAAATACTCGATACTGGAAAAAAATGCCAACTATTTGACTCGACGAACTCAAAAATCACTTCTTGCATAACCCTAGTTAAATATAAAATCTTTGATATTGTTTAATTGTTGTGATTCAGTGTGAGTGGTGTTAACAGGATTTGAGGGAGATTTTTGCTGTTGGAAAATTTAGGTAATAAATTTTGCTGTGATACTAGAGATGAAGCAATAGCAGATAAAAAACAACAAACTAGCTGAGATGAGCCAAAATACTTTAATTATAAAATTATTCTACAAAATAACTTTTTAACAATAAGAAAAAATTCATTATGATCAAATTAGATTCCTCTGTACCTTGTGAGATTTATACTAAAAGATCCCACAATCACTATCTTACACCAAATTATTTTTAAATTACCTGATTAACCATACCAGGTTGGTTATGGTCAATATGGTATAATAGGACCGCTAACAAAAAGAAAATTGTGCAGTGGAACTACGTCATAGTTGTCTACAGACATCAAACTCCCCAAAGGGTCGACTCAGATTACGCCACGACCAGTACAGACACAGATACACTTGACTGAGCTATAAAAAGTTAGGTTGGTTTTTTGATTACTAGCTCTAACCATATAAGCAATAATTATTTCTTTGAGTATTTTGACTTTACCATCCATACTATTACTATCCATATTATCAACTATCAATTTTAAAAAAAATTAACAGATTTTATATTAGCACACTGGTAGTAAGTAAACACTGGTCTTTAAAAATAGTTTAAGCTTAATAAAATACTTCAGTACTCAAAATAACTCTCAATTCTAATGAATCTAAATGTCACATTTTTGCTTCATAATCTTATATTAAATTTAAGTTTCTTTTTTTAATTGTGTTTATAAAGCCTCGTATCCATTCATACAAGTCCTAGGCACAACTGGCATGACGTGCCGGCACAAGTGCCACGAAAGTGATGTAATGTTTCCTTTCCATGCAATTTTTGCAACATTCCGTTATTATTGGTAGCTTGGCACATTTTTGTCCCGGCACTAGTCCCACAACAAGTTGCAAACAGTTCTTGGCAACTTGTGCTGGCACATGTTGTGCAACATGTAGTGGGACAAATTAGTAGTAATGGAAACAGGCTTTAATACATATGAAACTTAAACTAAAAATCAACAGTAAAATCTTAATATAAAGTTTTAAAAGCCTGAATATTGAAGTTGTTTATAGGGGTAGTATATTTAAAGTAATGGTAACTCATACATAAGCACCGCACTCGAGAAGTCTCTCCAGAAATTAACTAATAATATCAAAAATACTTTTAAACTATAAGATTAAGTTTTGATACACTAGTCTATGAAATTAGTTAATGTTTTACTTTATTTACTTGCAATAGTCTGCCAATGAACTTCTGTTAGTAGAAGTATATGTTCCAGGTGCTGTCAGTAGCATCGCTCATCACCCTCTCCAATACATGATATCTGAGGAGCCAGATCGCAGCCTGGTCAACAGTATTGGTCTGGGACTTGTGGGTGTAATTACTCGGCCTCTGAGTGGTGTCGCGGAGCTTGTGGCTCGCACGGGTGAAGGTCTACTGAGTGGTGTTGGCTGGACCAACACACCCATGGTAATTGTACATTATAATTGGCTGTAATGTAACATTACAATATTTAGAAATGTATTGAGAACTGAGATGGATGCGCAGATATGCCACTTTGTCATTATGCTGCTGTACAGCATGGCGCATTCATGACTTCTCGTGTCTCACTGGACGGTCCATTCCATAATATCTAAAAGAGTGAGAATTAATCTGTTTCCTTGATATAATACAATAGATAAATTGTTTTCAATTATTAAGGAGGAATATGTAAACAGATTATGTAAATTTATGTATAATATAAACAAATAAATATATGAACAAAATACATTCATTCAAGACATACAATTAAACAACTTTAACAATTCTTATAATACCTTTTTATATATGTGAAACTAAAATTGTGACTAGCCTATAAATTTGAATATTAAGATCAGTTAAGTCAGCCTCAAAATATTTTTTCAGGTCATATAGCTCATTTAAAATAGTAGTTTTAAATGGTGATGAAAAACCAAGAGAACAGAACTGTAAAGTTCATTAAAATGGTAAATATTAAAAGTTTATAAATATTAAAAGTTTATTAAAGTGCTAAATGGTTTTTGATGTGATGAAATATGATATAATAGTTATTAAAATTCAGTATGAATCGAGATGGACTGGTTGTTAGTTGGAAGATCTTAGTAGTGGAGTAAGTTTAAGAACGTTGAGTTTATTCTCCGTCATCCACTCTAATGGAACTGTATATCAATAATGACTTCAAGAAAATGAAGACAATTATATGACATCAACTCAGTTTGCTGTAGTGTAATGGTGAGTAAGAAACTCTCACCTATTTACATCTGATGAGACGAAAACGTCAAAACAGCACACATGGAGACCATCTGGTCCACGCACCAACATCCTTTCGGTGTGGCTTAATGCATAGCAACCAACTGTTGTCAGTTGGCACCTTAGCAGAACCTAGAAGGGGCAGTTTACTTTTGTTAACGCAGAGTAACCCGTAGACTTCTGTCATGCGGAAAACTGCAATCATGTGTAATAATTGATGTCTTAGCGACCATTGGTTAGAGGTTCTTCCTCTCCTGGTAGCGAACTGAGTTGATGTCATATAATTGTCTTCATTTTCTTGAAGTCATTATTGACATACAGTTCCATTAGAGTGGATGACGGAGAATAAACTCAACGTTCTTAATTCAGTATGGTTATGAATTACATTACCAATGCTGGCATTGTAAGTTTGTATATACTTTTTCAATAATACGTATTTATATGGATGTGTTAATTAAAAAAAATTATTAGTCTTAGTTACCATGTACAAAAATTCTCCGAAAATTAAGGTCCTCAACGAGATAATGTTGCGATAGAGCAAGCTAGCGTAAATCTGACAACAGTGATGTGTTCCTAGCTTCCTCCACCACTGTTTTAGCCAGTCCCTATCCCTCTGATATGCTGTCTTGGCTTAGCAACCGATATCAATGTGTGGGGCATCCTCTTTTGAATTCGCCGCCACAACCGGTAATGGTAGCAGGATGACTACTGAAGTCAAGGAAAGGATGTAAGAGGTTTAATTAAATTGAATAAAAGCACATTGGCTTCAGGTATACATTAACCCCTTTCAGTAATTAATTTGCTAGCAGTAGGATAATATTAAGGGATAACATTATATGGGCGAAATTTAAATTAAAACATCTGAGAGATAGGACATCAGCAAACTTACCTTAGAAGACAAGTTCACTAACACCAGAGTAGTAGTAACATCACAAAATAAACACTTAATCTCACAAATGTTCAAACCACTGGCATTTTCTTCAGGTGAGTAGAGAGAGGCATTTTCTTCTCTCTCTACTCACCTGAAGAAAATGCCAGTGGTATTGAAAATTTGTGAGATTAAGTGTTTATTTTGTAAATGTTACTACTACTCTGGTGTTATTGAATTTGTCTTCTAAGGTAAGTTTGCTGATGTCCTATCTCTCCAATATACTAATTCCTGGCCTAGTGCCCTTTAGCCTAACCTAAAATTAAAACATCTAAAATTGTGTGCTTTGAGCCATGGGTTGCGTGGTGGTGGAGTAAGTGATGGAAGGGTATAGAAGAGTGGTTTTGAACGAGAAGGCCACTCTCACTCCATCTGTTCAGGAAGTCACCAAACTACTACAAGTTCCAGAGAACGACTTTGAGCCGCTCCACACCACAATGTAGGGTTGGGTAGAAAACAATGAAATGGTTGTGTGGACTAAACCGTTGTGCTGCGAAACAGTTGTGTGAACTAAGTAGTTGTGCGTTATGCAGTTGTACAACCACAATGGGAGGGAGCATACAACTGAAATAACCAAACAACTACAATGTTGACAATCAAAACTACTACTGACGACAACTACTACTGACAACGCCCAACGCATCCACTGACATAGTTTTATTTCACCGCATTTCATTTCCACCATTGTTAAACATAGTTGCTGTTGAGATAAAATTATGTAACTTTGTAATTATGCGTGGAAGTGATGTAGTTAGACTACAGTGGGTATTTTAAACTTCATTTTTAATGTAATTCCATTTATTTTAAATATAAATTTTGGAATAACAATATCTTCTGAAATTAATTAATTAATTTTGATTAAGTAATGAATTTATTGAGTTTGATATAAATTAATTAATTAATATACTGTATTTTATTGTATACAGTGTAAATGTTTTTTTTTTATTTAATAATAATTTTGTTAATATTTTTTTTTATTTTTATATTGATTTTTACAAATCATCAACAATGTCATTTATATACAGCAATACGATAAGTCACATAAATATTGTAAGATAGAAATAAAGATACAAAATATTGTGCAATAAGGTAAAATTAAACTAAACTATACTAAAGGTGATGTCCTCAAATGACAAATATGCAAAGTCAAAAGGCAATTTTGGTCATATTTAAGAATTCCTCAACATCATACAAGGGGTGCTCCAATAACCAACCAAAGAGTCGTGTTTTAAATATTTTAACGGGATATTTATTAACCATGGATTGTTGGATGTCGTATAATTTTAAAGCCATTACGACATGACTATTTAAGGATTTAGATAGGCGATGATATTTTATTTAAATTTTATGTCTTCCATGCTTGTTGTAGCTATGAGTATTGCTGTGGAATTTAATGTATTCGGGTTTATCTATAATGTACATTACCAGATCAAAAATATATAAATTAATTACAGTCAAAACTTTTACTTTTTTAAATAGTGGTCGACAATGGTCTAACACTTTAGATTTAGTTATTATTCGTATAGTTTTTTTTAAAATTAATATAATATCTCGTATCTTATTGCAGTTGCCCCAAAGGATCAGACCATATCTTAAAATACTTTGAAAATATGCAACTCGCAGGCAAGCATCAGGCACTGAATCTACCAATATTCTCAGTAGATATGTTACTTGAGATAATCTTTTTTGAAAATATTCTATATGGGGATTCCACGACAGGTTGTAATCTATGTAAATTCCTAAAAATTTTACTGAGCTGATAGTTTTATCATCTAGAAGAGCACTGGGTCTAGACTGCGCCATAAATAAGAAATTTTTTGTCTTCAGTATTTAACAAAAATCCGCTAGAGATAAACCAATTAAATGATAGGTTAAGTGTTTCTTCAGTTAACGATTTAAGATCATGTATGTCTTTATGAGAGTTAAAAACAGTGGCGTCATCAGCATATAAAACTACATCTGATTCTATTGAAATAGGCAAATCATTGATATAGATAAAAAAAAGGAGTCCCAAAACCGATCCTTGAGGTCTCCCCACTCTATTGCGGTTTCTTTCGACCACTTATTATTGAAAATAATCCACTCTGATTTGTTAATATGATTCAAAAAAATTTAAACGTACTCCTAAAACCCCATACAATTTTAACTTCTTTATAAGTGTTTTATGATCATCGGAGAAAATCTACCTAACAAGACTGTCTAAGGCACCAATGATAGAACTTCCCCTTTGAAATCCAAATTTTGCCTTGCTAAAAAGTCATTTCACTCCAAATAAGAACTCAATTGATCATGAGTGAGTAATTTCAATCTATCGTTGGAATAATCGATATCGGCATATAGCTTTTTGGCTGATCCTTTGTAAATTGGGCACATCCGGGAAATCTTTAGTTGGTCTGGAAATACACCCTGTTCAAACATGTTATGTACACATAAAGCCAAGGGATCCACTTAGCCATCAGCAATCCTCTTAAACATATTATTAGAAGTATTATACACATCCTGACTATTCTTTTTACAGCATCTTTCATTTCTTTACATGACACAGCGTTCCATCCAAAAGGGGTAAGAGTATTAAAAAATATAAATGCTACTCACATTCATAAATATTATACAGCCAATAATACCATAAATGTTTTTATAAATTACAGTATACATTTTGTTTTAAATTTAAGAAATAATAAACTATTTTAGCTCAGTAAATGTTAAGTCAATGCAATTTAAAACATTAATCCAATTTAAGATTTTGTAAAAATAAAAAAAATAATTAAAATAAAATTTAACTATTTAAAAAAATGCTAAACACTAATTTGATTTAGTTTTGATACAATATTAAGAACATTTTATTTTTTAATCCAATTCCCTAGGTGTTGTATGCATTGTTTTTTCATTAGAAGTCTAAATAAATTACTCTAATATCTTAAGTTCATCATAAAACCTTTTATTTTTCAAAATACACAATAAGACTAGAAGCATCATTAATATCAGAATGTTAGATACGTTGTAAACAGAATAGAATGTTTCCACAAGGTGTTTTTTATCAGGCACGAAGTGTTAAGAAAGGGTAGCTAAACAAGGGTAGAGCTCAGGAAAAGAGGACTGAACTCATGAACAAAAACTGAATGGCATTAATTCACTGCCTTTGCGTGTGAATTCATTAATGTTATCTGCCTCTTTCGCATGCTGTTAAGGAAGTGGCCAGAATATGGGCGAATATTTTCTGACTTGATATTTTGTTTATCTCGTAGCCAAATCACATTCTGATAAGGAAGTGGCCTTCTACCTGATATTTTCTGATAAAGATATATTGTTTATCTTGTGGTGGGATGTCGTTGATTGTTCTGTTTATCAGCACTTTTCACACCTGAAACATTTCTGATATGAAAGCTATCTACCCATATATGTTTTTGTAGAACCGGAACAGCAGAACCGAGATTTTCTCATCGGTTCTCGGTTTTTTTGTCAATAACCGATAGAACCAAGAACTGACTTTAGGGATAGACCCATCCCTAATATTTATAAAACTGCAATAATTATATTAATAAAAATAACTGTTTCTGCCTTATTCATATGAATATAATGTTAGTATGAATACCAATGAACAATTTAGTAGTAATTAAATCAGTTAATTCATAACACAAACTTCTGTAATTTGTATTAACATTATATAGATAATAAACTTATCAACAGTTTTTTTAAATACTAAACTCTGTCATATCAATTCATTTTCCGGATTAATGATTTAAATACAAGATGGAATAATTTGGATACTCGTAAAGTAGATTTTGAAATTTAAAACAGAAATACTGTACATCAAATATAAATTTATCAACAATAAAAGATACAAGTAGCAAATCGAAGCTTTTGTTTTGATAACTTGGCTTTAATGGTTTCAAAACCATTGGAATCAACTAAATAGTTTAATAAAACTCCGTTTAGCACTAACTAAACTTTATTAAGACAATGAACAACGAAAACATTCTACAGTTGTAGTTGTGCAACTACAACGGTTGTGGGATTGAGACAGTTGTGCCCAATCCTACCACAATGACCACGCTAAGTTTAATATAAGTTTGATTATTATGTAGAGTCTCACTTCCCTTTTATCATGATCATTTTAATTTATCATTTCTTATTTTAACAATTAATGAAAACAAAGCTGGCTGGCTCTGCCGTGATACTCAGGCTTGGATCCAGGACCTCTGTAGACCCACTTTGCAACTTGGGACAAAGTGATACTGAAAAAGGCAGTCAAACCCTCGCCAGCTCTCCACCACTAAACAATTTTAAAAGCTTAAATAATGAGAATCAGGAAGATTTTTCTGACAAGCTTCTACACCAATCAGCTACTGTAGAAAATAAATCCAGATTTCCACCATATACTGCCAAACCTCTAAAGCCTGGACAGACTTTTGAGCAGTTCTTCTGGGAAAATATAGATGAATATAAACAAAGAACTATGGATTCTTCCATAAATCATAGTTTTTTAGAATACAGTCAGTTGAAAAGGGACAGGGAAAAAGAGATGGTTGTTCAAAAAGAGCATAGAAGTTCATTATTTTTCATCAATATCGATAGGCTTAGTAATAAAATTGATTTACTAAATCACTTTCTGCTCCTTTCAAAACCAGACATAACTGTGCTTACAGAACATGGCCTCTCTGAAAATACAATTAAAAACGTCCAGTTAGTGAACTACACTTTGATTGCCCAATACAGTAGAGAAGAACACAAAAAAGGAGGTGTTGCGATATTTAAGCGTACTGATTTAGAAAATGAGGTCGAATGCTTAAATGTCAAAAGCGTTGAACACATCTGTGAAATGGCAGCTATTGACATTTACATAAATAAAAAACTCATGTTTACATCCTAGGTGTGTATCGCCCTCCGAAAAGTCCTTTAGAACAATCCCTGGAACCACTAGCTGGATCACTTGATGAATTTCCAACAAACAACAGTGCAATCTGCGTTGTTGGTGATTTTAATATTGATAGCCTCAACCAATCCATGGAAAGAGAAAATAAAAAATTTTGTGGTGTTCTTTATCAATTTAACTTAACTCGATGCCACTTACCTGCAACTAGGACTACACCCACAACTGCCACTTCAATAGATATTTTATGTACTAAGCTATCCTCAGATAATTTTGCCATAACAATCCATGAGAACGGTCTTTCTGATCACTCCGGACAACTGTACACCATGAATTTCTGCTCGACGACTACAAAACAAACAATACTGACCAAAAGAAATCTAAGTAATGAGAAACTATTAGCTTTAAATGACCTTCTTGGAATTCAATCATGGGAACGGGTCTACCAAGCTCAAAACGCTGAAGACGCATATTCCAACTTTATAGAGACTTTTACTACAGCTCTTAATGTTATATGTCCACGTTCAACAAAAAAGTATAATACTAAGAAACGAGCTAAAGTTGCCTACAATCCTGAGGTAAATGAGCTATGGTCATCTTTTATTCAAGCCCGTGAACATTTTTTAATTACTGGACAATGTGAAGACAAAGCAATAGCAACACACAAAAAGAAAACCTATGACTTGAAATTAAAAAGTTTACGTAAAGAAGCTAATCTTAACTTTATTGCTGATTCAAGTAATAAAAGTAAAGCCGTCTGGGAAGTAATAGCGAAAGGTCAACTAGAAGGGAAGTTTCAGATTCTGTCTGGAGATTAAAAATCGCTGACAATTCTATAGAAGATCTTTCTTTTATAGCTGAACAGTTTAACTCCTATTTCACAAGAATCGCAGAAGAATCTCTTAAACTTAATAAGGAGACAAGAACTACAACGTTTTACACACACAACAACTTCCAAGGGAAAGAACTTCTATCATTTAACCCAGCATCCAATGACGAAGTGTTGAATATCATGAGTTCACTAAAAACCTCCTCCTCTTCAGGCTACGATGAGATTTCATCAATAATTTTAAAGTTCTGCAAGCATGTGACCTGTCAACCTTTAACTGATGTAATCAATAAATCCTTAGCACAGGGAGTTTTCCCCTCAAAATTGAAGTTATCTAAGGTCTATCCACTACACAAAAAAGGAAGTAAGCATGACACAACCAATTTTCGACCAATAATTTTTACTTCCAACCGTATCTAAGATACTGGAGAAAGTAGTTCTTTCAAGAATACTTGAACACCTCAGGCAGAATGAGCTATTACCTAAAGGACAACATGGGTTTATCCCAGGCAAATCAACCATCACTGCTCTTTCTGAATTAATTGAAAAAATAATTGATAATATTGACATTGGAAACACCATCACTACTATTTTTCTCAACTTGAGCAAAGCTTTCGATTCTTTGTCCCACACAGTAATTATCACCAAGATCAGTGCCCTTGGAATAAAAGGAACAGCTCTTAGCTGGTTTAAAAATTTCCTTACTGGGCGAGAGCAAATAGTCGAATTAAAGCAGAGTATGAATGGTATCACAGAGGTTGTCCAGTCAAGTCCACAAAATATTACAAGAGGAGTCCCACAAGGGTCAGTACTGGGCCCTGTCTTATTCATATTGTTTACAAGCGACCTCTCTGAAAAACTTGACGCTTATAGTCACTCTATCATGTATGCAGATGATACTGCACTAGTTACCTGCAATAAATCAGTAGAATCACTGGAAATCAACACCTACATTTCAGTTAGCCAAGTACAGCAATATTGTTTAAATAATGATCTGGTGTTTAATCCATCTAAAACCAAGCTGCTTGCGTTGGGAAGACTTAAAGATCATATAACAGGACCACCTGATTTGGAAAGAGTGGATGAATTGAAACATCTGGGCGCGTTTCTTGACCAAAATCTGACATGGAGCTGTCATATAGATAACCTCTGCTCAAAACTAAGCTGCGCCATTTTTGCCCTTTAAAGAATTAAAGCAACTGCCACATCATCTGCCTTAAGGATTGCCTATTTCGCCCTTTTTGATTCTCATCTCCGATATGGAATCACTCTATGGGGTGGCTCCTCAATTGGCAACCTCCAGAGGATATTAATTCTTCAAAAGCGAGCAATAAGAATTATGGCTGGTCTCTCTCACCTCGACAGCTGTAGAGAAGCTTTTAAAGACCTAAAAATCCTTACTGTTACCTCAGTGTATATAATCGAGGTCATTATTTATGCTTCAAAACAAAACCTGTTAAGAAATGAAGAGGTGCATGCATATCAAACTAGAGGAGCTCAGACATATCACCTTCCAGCCCACAGAACCACTATCTACACCAAAAAGCCATCGTATGCTGGAGCCAAGCTCTTTAACGCACTTCCCAAAGACATTAAAAATAGTAATCTGAAGACACTGAAAAGACAACTACATGACTGGCTGGTGGAGAAATCAATCTACAGCATGGAAGAATTCTATAGTACCCTTGACCTTTAATTTTTGAAATTTTCTTTAAATTTCCTGCACTTGAATATGTGACCAATTAAATTTTTGTTGTTGTTGTTTTAATGTTATATTTTGTGATAAATATTCTGTTCTCAATGATCATGAATAAAGATTTCTGTATTCTGTAGCATAAATTGTTGGCTTCCATTAATATTTGAAGTACTTTCCGGTCCGTTGGGCCACAGCATCCACCGTAGATGGGAGGGAGAATCGACGTTCCCGCTAAGTGTGAATTTCAGTCTGTGATTAGATTTCTGTGGTTTATGTTCAACCACTTTTAAATTAATTACCAGTTGAGCAATGTATATGGAGAGACATAATAAATATGCGTAAGTGGTGTAGGGAGTTTGCAAAAGGCCGAACAAATGTAGACGACGTGGCCGTTCATCAATTTCGGATGAGACAGTAACGCAAGTTGAGGAACCTTGATTGTGGATCGGAGTATGACTGTGAGAGATTGTCGAACAGATAGAAAACATCTCTAAGAACAAAATTTTATTAGTCTGTACAGAACAAAAAGAGAGGTT
The DNA here is from genome assembly GCA_035578905.1 of Stictocephala bisonia. NCBI lineage: Eukaryota > Metazoa > Arthropoda > Insecta > Hemiptera > Membracidae > Stictocephala > Stictocephala bisonia. The sequence continues at coordinate 45,110 of JAQJVL010001621.1, read as the reverse complement.
GGCTGACAAAGGGCATTCATTTTCACCTTGACAATGCCTGCCTTCACGTTGTCTGAACCATGATGGATCTCATTGCCAAAGTTGGGTGGTAAATTATTGACCATCCTCCAGACACTCCTGATTTAGCCCCTAGTGACTCCTATTTTTGTTCTTCAACTTGAAAAAACACATGAGGGAATGAAATTCTCAGTGAAGATTCCTTCTTGCTTGAGTCGGCGGGAGATTGGTATGACATGTGAAATTCAAGTGAAAACGGACATTAAAAAGTTTTACACTTTTTGACGAGATATATATTTTACTCCTCTACAACTTTTTTTCTAAATACTCCCCCAGTCACGAAAATTAGGACGTCATGTGACGTTTTTACACCTGAATGGGTTTAATATAATTTCTGAAAGTAATGTGTAAGGTAATGTGTTGTTTACCAAAAAGATACTGTTATACAGCTTTTTTAATATTGTAATAAACGTTAATTAGTTATTGAATTCTTCATTATAACTGTCCCTAGGTACGGCATGAACCAGTAACGCAGCACTGTCAGTGTGGTAGTGGTTGCCGCCTAAAATACAAGTGGAAAATGCTGTTGCCGACAGACCAGTTATTGCTGATTACTGAAGCTACCACAGATTGCTATGAAGCTGTCTCACTCCTCATCACCAATAACTGCCTGTATGTCATCAACGCAGAACTTGACATTGTGGTTAAAGCAATCAAGTTGGTTGAACTACACCCTATGAATGGTATTGAGGACCCTACTCTTGTTGCCTTTAGAATCCAGCCTCCCAAGGAACAGGTAAATAATGTATCAGATAAGTTGACTAACACTTATTATTTTAAGAATTAATGAACATAAACAAACTCATTAGACTGCAGATAATGATGGGTAGATGTATTTTATTGATTCTCTATATGATTCTGAGAGTCCATGTATGCAAACAACTCTTTAATTTGACAAGTAAAATGTTTTGATTTCAGCCGAGGAAGCATGTCATGTGTCAAGAGACGTGTGGATCATGACGAGTTCACTCATGTTATAGATCCTTTTGTTGCTTCTTAGAAACCTAAATTTCCATGCCTTCTATCATTAAACATTTGACTCTATCATTGTTTTAATAGCACTCATTGTAGATGAAATTTAAGTTATTTTACATGACTATAGAAAATTTCATCTAAATTCAATAAACATGAATTTGATAATGTAAATATCGGATCTAAGTAGACTGTCTTAATGAATTATCAATTACAATAGTTATATGGGCAAAATAGATCAAATCTACATTAAGCTAACCTGCGATTTGTCAAGAAAACATTGAGATTGTACACTAAGGTGATAATTTCATTAGTTAAGTCTGCAAAATTTAAATTATATCCTCAACCCTCATATATAGAAATATATGTGAGGTTCCTGTAGTTCGGAAGTCATGTTAAGCCGTTGTCTTCCAGGTTAAGTGTTAGAGAAGGGTCTCTTAGCCAATTTCACCTGGTAAATCAAATAAATTTTTTATTTCCAGGATAATAAAAATATAAAATCACAATGGTAAGATTATGTAAACAGCGTACTTACTGTACATAGGTTTAACTGTCTCACCAGCTGTCAGCTGATTTCCACCGATGAAATGTGTCGCCAAAATGCCTATCGGCTGAATTCTGCCGACTGCTTTGGTTGACTTAATCATGTACTGAAATGAATTGTTTATTGTTACCGCGATGAATTATAGCTTGATGAATTTGTGAATAGTCGATGAATTGAATGTTGTATTTAGTTTGTCGTTATGACAACTAGATGATAAAATGGAATGGAAACAAAACACAAAGCAGAGTCATTTTCGATCTATTCTGTTTGCCTTAATAAGTAAAGTAACGCTATATTTTTTAGTTGTAATAAAATTATAATCTTATAAAATCGTTCTATAACAAGTGTTAAGTGGATTGTTATCAATGCAGTGCCATCTCATAGTGATATAATATTGTGTAGTGTGTAATTGAATAAGGATGTATATATTAGTGAACATAAGGATGTATATTCGAAAGGTGGTTATAAATGTGTAAATAATGTGTTATTTCTATTTTTGTACAAGCTATTTTTATCATTTCATTTATATTTATTTTTTAAAGCATGTTTTTATGATAATTTTAGTGCTTGCTAGAACTCTGTAGTGTTTATAGAAAGTGTTTTGGCTGTCTTAGAATAATTGTAAATAGACATAATATAACATCATTTCCAAGGCTTAACTCTCTTTTCAATTTTTTTAAACTAATTTCTTAAATATATGTTGCTACATAAAATCTATGTAAAAGCCGTGTACCACTCATCACTATTTCTCCAAAACTATATGTCCAATTGACTTGAAATTCTGTACATATGTTTATCTTGGCCCCTAGAGGCTCATTAGAAAGGATTTTCCTCTCCAACCTCAGGACTCTGCCCCACTGACCTTCAAAATTTCCATGGTATTCTTATGGAACTATAGTAATTGATTGATTTATTTGATCAACAGCTGTTAAATAAAAATAAATTGAATAACATTTTGGCAGGCTAAACTTTTAAAATTAAAAATAATTGAGTACAGTAGTAAATTATACATAACATCAGCTGTTCTAAATATCACATTTCGATTATATAATCAAAACTGAATATTATGACCGGCAAAGCAGACGGATAGCTAGTATATACATACATATGAATTGTTTAGTGCTATAGGTAGTCTGTTTCATTGTGAAAAAATGTACCAAACATAAGTAGGTTTATAATGTTTAAGAAAAAAAGTCTGCTAATTGGTTAAAAAACTTGTCGCGTTTTGGAAAAAAGTTGTAGGGGGACTTAGGGTTAACATGTATAACAACTTTCCAGTGTCTATAAAATAAGACATTCATAGAAATATAAAAGAGATTTATTACCATATGAGATTTATATAAAAACCCATATAATGGATTTTTATATAAATCTCATATGGTACTGTTGCACGCAGTGAGTTATCAACACAAATGGGACAGGCCTGGCACACTCACTCAAACTTGGAGGTGATAAAAACAAACTTGTTATCACTGTGCACCATTTCTTCAACTGCAACCTATTAGTCTAAAACATTAAAGAATTGCTCAAAGGCTAACCTGTGTATATTGTATTCTCTGAGTTGTTATATTCTCTGTTGCATACTCCGCAAAGCCTTATCTGCAGTTTTACATCAACTCGCAAGTCCGTAACCACTTTCTAGCAAATTAAATAGAGATTTTGCTGTTATTAGCTGATAGATTGAAAGACTAGTTTATAATTTTTATCTTTCAAATTCCTTAGGGTAGGTTCAAACTCTATAAGGTTTATGAATTTATTTAATAAAAGAATATCTCTCTCTCTCTCTATTCACCTGAAGAAAGTGCCAGTGGCACTGAACATTAGTGTGATTATGTGTTTCTTTTGTGTATGTTACTACTACTCTGGTGTTAGTGAACTTGTCTTCTAAGGTAAGTTTGCTGATGTCCTATCTCTCTAATATACTAATTTCTGGCCTATTACCCTTTAACCTAACCTAAAATTACTAAAAGAATAGTAATCCTTGAGTGCTGTGTAATGTAATTTAAAGCCATGCTCAAAATTCACATTGTACAGACCATGTAAGAGAGCGTAACCACACTCATTACATGTTAAATACAATTGAAAGCAGGGATCCAATCAGAACTGTAGAAACCAGCACTTAACTATGGTATCAAACCATTATTGGACCTTAATTCGCAATAAATGATGGTTACATTTTAGATCCAATTAACTTAAAACGGGTTTTATTAATAATAAGTTTTAATTTCTGATTATGACTTATATAGACAATGACATTATACAACAAGAAAGTTGCTTAACAATTTTAGGATTAACTTAAGATGAAAATTTGCCTTGGGGTAATCATATTGAAAATATTTTTACAAAAATCTCATCTGGTATTGCATTAAGACGAATGTCACAAATGTTTATTTTGGAAACCTTAAAAATAATATATTTTGCACTTGTAGACTCTCATATATCTTATGGTGTGAGTATCTATGGAACCACTTCTCAAAAAATTTTAAAACCATTTAGAAAATTAAAAAAAAGCTCTTCCAATAATTATAGTACTGAGAACCAGAGATTCTGTCAAAAGTAAATTTAAAGAGTTACAAATATTAACTGTCTACACAACATATATTTACTACAATAAAATATGTTAAAGAACACAATTGAAGCATGAATATTCAACCTTAACTTGAACTTTAAAAAAAATAGACTAGCTAAGAGGAATGGAATTTTCAAAACACATTCCAAATGAAATAAAATTAATTCAGGATTTTCCAAAATTCACAAAATGACTTAAGAAATTTCTGTTGCATCATCCCCTGTACTTATTTGAAGAACTATCATTAACAAATGAAAATTCAAACACTTAGAAGCATAGTTTTATATTTTTTATTGATTAGTTAATAACTTTTTTAATGTATCCACTTTGAATAAATCTGTCGACACCATTCACCTGTAATGTGTGAATTTGAATTTATGTGATTACTACTGATTTCATGATTGTTTTACTTCATCACAAACAAAATTAACAGCTACAATTTATGCAGGCACAGCTCCTGTCACAAAGCAGAGTGATGGCTTTTGTGAGAGATAGTCAGCGTGTCCTGATTGGTGAGATGTCGACTTTGTCTCGCCCTGGCAGTCCTCTTGTGGAGTCTGATGAGCCTCATCTGCAGTTTTACATCAACCCTCAGGTCCGCAACCACTTTCTAGCAGTATTGGCATTTGCAACCAACCATAGATTAAATAGAGGTTTTCCTGTTATTAGCTGATAGTTTGTTGTTTATGGTTGTAACCTTCTGTTCTTTAAGCCTCCATTATCTGTGATAAGAACTATGTCATCTAAAGCAATATTTTGCACAAACGTATTTAATAAATACCTAATACATTATTGTACATATGTAGATAAAGGGGAACAGTTCTCACAGAGAGGTTGGTTCAGTCAGAAACTAGTTGTATTGGGGAAGTGAAGTATTATTTAAATACGTTTTATTTGTGATTTGTCAAGCTCCATTAAATGCTGTTTGACCAGAGGAAAGACCATAAAAACTAGTAATTCAATTAAAGTTTGATGATTATTGTTCTTGTTAAATTGATATATGTTTGATATCAAGGAAAGAGCAATACTGTATTTATATGGTTTCAATTACTGTAGATGGAAGTACTAAATGTCAAAGTAAGAAGTGCTTTACGTAGAATTATAAATAAAACATACATTCCTAATACTTTGTATTATATGTAATAATTGTCTAAAATTACATAAAAGTAACAATGCGATTTCATACTTATTTTCCTATTGTATTGCAAAAATTTATACTAGATACATTTCCACCCATAACTTTTAAAAACAATGAAAAAGATTGAATTCGCAAATCTTTATCTGAGCTCCAAAATATAGACAAATTGCTGATTTCTGGACACAAATAGCATTGTTATTATTTTTATTTAATTTTAAATATATTTTTTCTTTGTTACAAACCTAAACAAGGATTATATAGTTAATATTTATACATATTATAACAATAAAAATGGCTTTACCTAATATATAAAGAATCACGCTCACTAACTCCTCCTTGTTGTCCATTTGTAAACACACTGTAATCTCTCACTTATACAGTATATTGAAATGGCATCTCTAAAACTACGCAATATTTAAAATATTTACAGCTAAAAAAAATGTAACTGGGTTTTAGTTTTAACAGGCACAGGCATGCTTCTGAATACACTCCCGTTCACACTTTACGCACATAGAGTACTGAATAGCATACTGTACTTGCAGAGCTTAATCCTATAAAACACAGTCTCTTTTCCTGTTTTTCTCTTCCCCCCCCCCCCCCAATAGGGATCAGTCTCAGGAGGCCAAACAACAACAATCAAAAACTGAGCGTGGTCCACGTCTCTAGTATGATCTTCATGACTGTTCTAAAGTTGGCAAGAGGGTATTGTAGAATTGTATTTAGAACAACCTTTGAATAGGATTGATACACAATCCAAATTGTATTTTGGATATTAAAGAGAAACCATAGGACAAATAATTAGGAGAATCGTCAAGTAGAAAAGAATGAATAAATGAATTGAATGAATTAAATGAATGAATAATGCAAGATGGAAATTATCTGGAGCTGATGAAGCAGATTAAATTCACAGAAATTCGTTAAAAATGAGATATACGATCTTGATGTACAAGAATGAAGGTAAATCAAATACAGTAATTTTGGCCAATATGTCAGAGAGTTCAAGCATTACTCTTCATATTATATGATAAAAAAGAAAAATTTTAAAAGATTGTAAGTGTAGAAGTTTTCATTCCAGCAAACGCCCTTGTTACAAGTTTCAGTGTTATAATCAGATCAAGAAAAATATTTTGTCAGCCAAGATTGTTTATATGGTTCATTGTGAATTTGCAAATATACTCTTGTTTAAATAACACTAATATCAGAATTATGCATGTGGTTTTAAGGGTAGGCAAGTTAGTAATAGTATGAGTGTGAATTTCAAAACCATCAGTATAGAAATGACATTTGGGCACCAAATAACAATTGTTTTCTAACTAGCAAATGAAATAGGGCTAAGGACAAAATCTTGTGGTATGCCTTTCCAACTTATAAAAATCTATGTGACAAAAAATAAAAAGTCTGAGAAGCACCTTGTCTTTTTAGTGCCATGTTTTCAGTACATATGTTTCTAAGTTGAGAATGGACTTATATGCTACTGGGACCTGACTCATAAACACAATAAAAAATCATGACTATTTTTTTGTCATTTCTAATGTATTCATTGACTAAACTAAGAGTTTATAGCATTAAATAAACTAGGAAGAAAAATGATACATAGATTATATAAATATTTATAATATATCAGCATATCATAATTGTATACTATACAATTATTTCTCAGACATTTTTAATATAACATTAAAAAACAAACTTGAACTTAAAAGTTAAATTTATGCTTAAAATAGTCTGTTCTATCAATAATATATCGAAACGGTTAACAAGTCATAAGAAAAGTCATTGACCTTAAGTGAATGAATTTATAAAATAATGTAATGAGATTAACATGTTCAATGCTCAATGAGCTTTCGAGATATCATACAGCCTCCTTTAATCAGTGGGCAGTATCATAAATGTTTAACTTGTTAGAAAAGTTAAAAGCAACAACTTGTAGATTATAAATCACCAAAAACTGTTCATTTTTATTGGAAATGGTGATTGAAGGACAAAAACTACCCTATAAACGCAGAATGCTTAGCTATAATCACCACTTACATGGCAGCCCAGCTAAAACCATACTATGGTGGGAGAGGGCATTTTGATACTTTACTCTTTCATTCACATGGCCTTTCTGATTAAATTCTGTGCTCCCTGCACAACATCCATTTTGAATAAATTGTCTACATTTTATTTAAACTTTGATTGTAAATTTTAATAATGCTTAGTTTTATTGGTTTCAAAAAACTAAACATATTGGTTGTCTTGTAATTTAGTAAATCTCGGACAAGAATAAAGTGTGGTACAAATTCTTCTTTCATATTATCACCATTACAAAATATAGGAGACAGAAAGTGATTGTTTTTACAACTGTTATGAAAAACATCTTTAATTAAACATCATACATTACAAAAAATATTAACACAGAATTACTTATTTTACACCAAATAAAAAATAATAGAACAAGGTCAGTAAGATAATATATTATTAACATCAAGTCACAAAAAATATGTTCAGATTCATTAGGCATTTTATTAATACATTTTTCCTGTGTAAAAATGTAGGATTGTCAATGAAATAAACTTTAAAAAGGTCCTAAACCAGAATTTGATTGAGATAAATGAAAATATATCTTATACATGACATTGCCTAGATCAAGATTTTTAAAACTAGGCTTACTCTTTATTACAAAGCTCAATAAATAATAACAAGTGAATGTCTCAAATATTATTGTGAAACTATTCAAATTTTATTTGCGAGGGCCATTTCACAATTGACCTTGAAGTTCCATGTACTCAGATTATCTACAATAATTATTAGGGAACCGAAATTTCCCTTTCTCATTTACCTACTTCAAACTACAAGAGTGTAGAGAAACTTCAAAAATACAAGTTTGTATTTTTACTTACAACAATTGGACTTGGGTTTTTTGGTTACAAAAATGTTGAATCCTAAATTTGTGCAGTTGTCCTTATCTAACTTTTGCTTTAATTACTAACTCCAAGCATGAAATTTGACTAAAATAGTGGGCAAGTTGTATAAACTTGTAAGTATTAATTAGTTATCAATAAACTATTAACATCTAAAACATTGTACATTTTATATTTGTAAAATGCCAATATAGCTTGGAAAAGTTTTGTGTTGCTCTTTTGCTTCACTGAAACACATAGATGACAGATGTTACTAGATATTGGACTAGTAATGTTACCAATCAATTTATGGAGTCTTTCTAAATAAAATTTGTTTTCCTCAAAATCCAATATAATTGACTTGAGAGGTAAAATACAAACACACTTCAATTTTCAAGTTGAAAAATTGTGCTCAAATTAGTACGGCATTCATAATTTTGAAGAATCAATAGACATACTACCTAATAACTATTGATAGAGCAAGAAATTAAGGCTCTTTATAAACATAAGAAGAATATAAACTATAATGGAACCTGTAAGAAAATTCAATGTTAAATTATTTAACTTCCTTTATTCGCTATAATCAATGGACAGATTGTGTACTTGAAAAGGCTTCTTTACTCAGTTGTATACAGTATGAATGAAAGAAGAAAAAAAGTAGAGTCCTGCAAACACTAACAAATTAAGTATGTACCTAATGATATTCAGGATATCAGGAAAGAAGTAAACAGAAAAAAGAATGAGTTATTACACATTTTGAATGCACCAAACTGTTATTTGTTGCTTGAGAATACAACAGTTTACAAAGAAAGCTACGAATAAAAAATGTTCGAAAACACCTGATGACCTTGCTTGAGGTTCAGTCACAGCCATGGTGTTAGTGTTTCAGACCTGCCAGGCTGTTCAGGTAATAGAGGTTTGGACTTGCAGGACTATCGTATGTCCTTTTAGGTAAACATGTGGAGCATTAATTGATGCTACCAAAAAGAAATTTTTTATATAAGGTTAGTTGAACTACAGCGGTAAAAGGAGTACAAGTAACGTCAATACTATCTGCTAATATTGGACCCACCCAAGTCCACCATTAGCAATATCTAAATTTACACCCTTTCAGTACCAGCAATTTTTTTAAGGGTGTTACAAAAGTGCCATATTTTCACTATATTTATTTACAAAGCTATTTGTAAACGTCCGGCTCTACAGGATGTTGCATTTCTAGCACTATTTAAACGTCCCACTTTACCGGATGTTGGCACTGAAGGGGTTAAGACAAAGTGTTTTGTTTGTGTGTTTATCGTTTATTTCAGAAACAGTTTACAACTATATATTTCTTATATTGCTGTGATAAATATTATAAGATTTCCTATTAAAAGAAGAGTAAATACTGAATAGAAGAGTAATTTAATTTTTAACCCCTTTAGTGCCAACGTCCTTATATACGGACGTTGAGTATACTACCGAGACTTGCCAACGTCCTCTTTTACGGACGCCGCAAAGACCGCCGAGAATTGCCAACGTCCGTATATACGGACGTTACGGAAAAAAATTCTATCTTCGTTATTTATCAACATAAAACAATGTTTAATATATCAAAATAAACGTAATGAAATGTATTTCAAGGGGAAAATATTTATATATTACTTCAGTCATAGTAGTATTTCTGAACGACACCGATTTAGAAGGCTTTGACTTGAATGCAACAGCTGACTAGACTGAGTGACAGTCTGTAGTTGGCTTTGTTATTGTGAAGTGTTTAATTGTTTGTTAGTATTGGTGTGAGTTTGTGGTAAACAAGTGGTGTTATTTAGTGTTTTATTTTATAATAATGGATCGTTCACGATCTCCAGTAAGTGATAACACAGTTCGAAATATATTGGAAGAAGATTTTCTAACAGATGCAGTTTCGAGTAATGATTCAATTAGCAGCAGTTCAGCTGAGGACGATACAGATGCCGACCCACACTACAATCCAGATTTAGATTTAGCAAGTACATCGTCAGGTAGGCCTAAAAATCAAGCTAATTTGCAGATTAGAAAAAGACCACGATTATTTAGCTATTCTAGCAGTGAAGACGATGACAATAATGACCGCGACAACATTATATTTATATAACGACAATAATGTTATATGACCTTGGCTTAGGTCAAGGTAGAACACATAATTTGCCTACACCAGGTCGTAGGTCTAGTAGGCCTAGGGTTACTGCCACAAATATTGTTCACAATTCTAGTGATAGTGATGATGATTCACAGAATGATGACATTGTTTGGAATATGGTAAATGATTAGAAGAGAGGAGGACTCTCAAGGTTTGGAAAAAGGTGGCCTTCAACATAATGGGACGGATGATGCTCAATGCATATGTGTTATATAAAGAGAACACAGACAAACCTGCAACTAGATTAGATTTTATGATGTCCATAATAGGAGATCTTTCTAAGGATTGGCTTAGGGTGAAGAATGGCCCAAACTATCCAGCTTTATGTGATCCGGGGATGGGAGCAGGAGACAATGCAGGTGCATCAAACCAATTTTTGGAAAAACTTCCACTAAAAAGGGAGAAGAATTGCTGTATTTGCAGTGCTGCTAGCACTAAGAGTGGTGGGAAGAGGAAGAAATCTACTTTTCAATGCAAAAAGTGCAAAAGAGGACTTCATCCGTTGTGTTTACCAGATCACATTTGTTAGACACCCAAGCAATATTGTAAATAGTTTTGTATATTTTACTAATAAAGTTTTATGATATGTGTTCAAATCAATTAGATACAGTTAAATACAATTAGTAAACATTATTTTATAGGTCCAATGGTTTTTCATTTATTAACTTTAGTGAATAGGTCTAATATTGAACTAAAGTTGAAAAAATTGAAAACGCAATATTTTTTAAATTTTATGTTATGTGAACATTTTGCAAAATAACCTTATGAATTTTTGTACACAAGTTGATTTTTAAGTGGTCTATTGAACAATACTATGGATATTGGGAAAATAATTTTTTGAAAGTATGATTTTCTACAAGAAACTTGGAATTTTACAAAATAAATTTTGTTAAGTAACAAATTTTATTTTATATAGTTTAGATTATTATAATCATTATTTTTATTGTGTTTTTAAATAGTAAATGTAGTTCTGCATAATATATAAAAAAAATTAGGTCTCTATCTATCAAAATAAAGTTGTAATAAGGTTTTTCCCAAAACATTACAAAATCGCGAAAAATTGCTTGGTATTCTTTAGACATACCCAGTGTTAAATGTCTGGCATTCTTTCAACACACTTTTAGATTTCGGACCGGTAAAGGGTTAAGCCCAAATTCCTCTGTTTATAGGCTTAAAACATTTTTTTAGTGCACTTTCTATTTTCAAGCTAAGCTTTATTTTCAAAAGAAACAAAATTTTGTTTTGTAGAAAACTTGTTTCATGCTGAACTCTTTATTAGTTTGTGGTGAAAATATGGCCTAGTTTTTCTTAAAATTATATCAATGTTTTGGCGGTGAAGTCCTTTTAGCGTTTAGTCCTGCCCTAATAACCTCTCATTGCTACCAGTCGAGAGGCCTTGGCAAACAATTTTCTTACTATTCCAAACACCTTTGAAATGTGTATGTTAGTATGGTGTATATTTGCTATAGTATTTGCCTGAACTTATTTAAAAACAGGTATAATTAGCTTGTTCATTTGAAATAAAGAGTTTTTAATAAACTCTAAGACAATGTTTTCCCAATAAATTATTCTATGTATCCACAAGTACACATTTAAAGCAGTAATAAACTTTATTTAAAAAAATATTTTAATTTGTTTAGCAAGCTGGTTGTAGCCTTTCAAAACCTTTACTGTGGTGTTATATTCAGAATGAAACTTATAGCAGTAGACCCAATGGTATCAAGAATATGTCCAAGTGATTATGAAGAAATAGTTGCCATCAAAATAACTGAGGCTAACTGATAAGATATTCTGGTCTTATTCTCAGTTATTATTGGTTTTATTTGAACAATGTTTTGTTTTCAGATGTTGTTTTCAAACATTATGTTTTTAAATTAACTATTGATCTATTATTATAATGCCACTCTGTGGAGGGAGCACAAAGGGAAATTAAACTTTTACTGGTGAGATAATATATAAAAAGAATAAGTTGAATTTTGGATTTTATAAACTGTACAGTAAAATATTTAGAATGTTTTCTTTATTCCTCCTTAAAATAAACCTAATTTAATTTGTTCTAACCCACATCTCATAAAGACAAACTGCAATAACTTAGTGGTATAAAAAACCAAGCCATTAGTAGTTTTAACATTTTTCTGTTAGTTATTATTTTTTTTAATATAATTTATAGTTACAATCAGATGGAATTTTTTATACATAGTCCAGTCATGTGTGTCACTAATGTGGCAACATTAAATTTAGTGCTTCGCACCCAAAAAATGTAGTTCGCAGCTTGTAAGAATCAATCATGGTATGAATATAAAAAAATTACTTTAAATATATATAAATTTCACTTGTTAATAAGAGTTTTGGTAAAACTCAACAATTAATTAGTCAACTTCAATTCTTTTCATATTTTTATATGATGATACGGTAGTCCCACGTAGTACGTTAAGAAAAATGAAAGCCAAGTGTCGGCAAACCATCGTTCACGTTGCAAAGGGATAAGAATATAGATTTTCAAAATTTCAGTGGTCCCTGTGCTATCACTGAAATTTTGGAAACATTGCGCCGTGGCAGTTATGGTTAGGTTAGGTTATTGTATTGTAGAAGAATGAACCTGTATTAACATATTTTCACTATTGCAAACCACTTTTCAGTCAGTTGAATTTGTAAAAACATATTCTACAATAGGCTATGCTAACCTAATCATAACTGCCTTGGCGTGATGTATATGGGCGGCCTCGGTGTATACTAATATCGTGCCGCAGCAGTTATGGTTAGGTTAGCATAGCCTATTGTAGAATATGTTAGGGTTTAGTCCGACACCTAATTTTTACTAAATATTGGTATTTAGCTTCCCAAAAATGTATTATCAAAGTATGTAAAGATTTGAGGTTGACTAAGTAATACTAGAGAATTATCAGAGTTTTAATATAATTTAAACATTTGGACACTTGTATAATTAATTGAGTAATCTAACACAAATGCATGACATATGTGTTAGATTACTATATTTTAGCAAGTGAGGGTCAATAGAAGAAATTTCACAACTATATAGAGGTGTAGTGTCGTTGCCTCTTGACGTTCCATTGGCCATAAAGGGATCAATGGAACCTTAAAGTGTAACTTGGCCCCATTGGAACCACTATTAAATATACTATTCAACCCAACGGTAAACGATAGTATTAAATAAATTCATGTTAATGGCCTTGTATGTTCCAAAGGCATATGGAATGGTTAACAATTGTCTGCAGAGGCCTCACGGTTGGGTTTCATTAAAATTGGACAGGGATTTACTGGTAAGGGGCCCAATGGTATTTGAGAGAATTTCTTGAGATATACAGCAGGGAAATTGCAACTTAGCTGGGGGTAAGGTAAACTGTTTCTAAAGAGGATGGACAGTCCAGGCCAAAAGTATTCAAGCAAAACCTAAGGGTATGAATATGGATGTTATTGTGGACTGAAACTGAAATGGTTTGACAGGGGTGTGAATTTTTATGTAGCTGCTGGTACCCTTAATAGGGTGTGATTTTCTAAACTCTCTCCTAACCTATCATTAAACCAGTTAGCTGAACTGGATGTTAACTTGATTTTATAAATCCAACCATGGTTATATTATGGATTTACTACATTTATTGAATGGTCATAGCTGTAAAATCAGGTATCTGTCTTTATGATTAACCAAAGATATGATTGAATGAACTACTCCCAAACTGACCCTTGGGGCACGAATTTTAAAAAATATAAAAATACTAACTTAACAATAGTACACAGTATGTGCAACATTATCACTTTTATCTTAAAATATGTATTTTTTAACCCTCGATCCGGTCACTATATTTTTCAGTATTGGGTCGCAATTTTTGGCCAATTTGTAAGATGTTTTTATAAAATTCATAAAAATAAGTAAATTTTAATAAAACTACTTGGTTATGGTATAAAAATGATCTCAAGAATGTAGGCTACCAGATAATGTATAAGAATTTAACCTAAAGATATTTTTTGATTTTTTTATGGTACGTTACTTAGGAAATTTTTTTTCATAAGTTGCGAAAGGGGGTGGGGGTACCCATTGGATACAATGTTGTGATAATAAATTTTTAAATGTGAGATAGCAAAAATGTCCTAAATTTTATCTAGTTTCAGAAAATATATACATTATATAAGTTTAGAAGTATACAATATGTCTTATAAATTTATAAATGGATTCAATACAAAAACCTAAAAATTTGTTGCCATGGTAACAGCAACATTCAAAAATATTTTATAAATTTTCTATAAACACTACAAAGTTCATTTATATACTAAAATTTAGCTAGAAACATGCTCTATAAAATAATATATGACCTGACATATGAAAACGATTTATAACGGATAATTACAACAGAAAAACCAAGTATTTACCGTGAGTTCAAACAAACAACGAATCGTACAAAGCGTACAATATGGCGACAACATGAATTCAATAGCTACTTTTACAAAGCCGTGTAAATTATCGATTTAAAATAACCAACTATTAAGTTATACAGAATTATTCGTTGTTTACGTAGTTTCCGAATAGATCAAAATCATTGCCGTAGCTTATAATATGCGCATTCTATGAGCTGTTTAGCGAAGCGCGGTGTGAAGTTCGCAATTGCGAACTTGCACGTTTTAGCAACGCCAAAACAGTTCGCAAATGCGAACTTGCCCGGATGGAGGGTTAATAAAATTAATTGTAAAATTCGCCTTGGTGTTTACTATTGTGAAAATAGTGACAAACATTCTAACATTTTTTGTAGAAATTTAAACCTTTGACAGTTAAACTTAACGTTAAAATTAAAAGGGATTGTAAGAGATTTAGGTTTGACAAAAAAAATTTCAAATTAGGTAAAAAGAATGACAAAAATTGTACTGAACATACTCCATTAAAATTATTTTAATTTAAATATTTCTCAAGTAGAGAACTTAAACAAGAAGATGGAAGTTGATACAATTCCTTAAAATGTTTCTTCATTTTAGCTTCATGGTTTGGACCATTGTCTCATATGAACTTTGAAAAAACTCGTAAAAAATATCACTTACATTGAAACACCGGTAATTATGCACTTTCTTGCCACCTCTGAAAATAAGATTTCATGTTGAAAGAGTGGTGTAATATTATTTTATATCTCTTGAGGAGTTTGAAATCATCTGCGGAAAACTTGTTTTTTACCGAAAAATCGAAAAACTAGTTTTTATCTGATAGTGAAAAGACCAACTTATTTAAATATCGTTATTTTTAGTCAACTTTTTTTTCAATTCTCGTGTTTTTTATGCTGAACACAACTATATAACTGGTTTTGTAGTAAAATAATTTTTTCAGCTCAAAAAATGCATTTTTACTGACATAACCTAACTTATCCTAATTGTTTTTTTTTTCAACAAAAATTAGTAATTTGCGTTAAATTCAAGTGTTTGGCCTCCGTGACGGCCTACCGGCCGTCACACCGGCGGAAATATAGGCGAAATCGGTTTTTGTGATTAATAGTTGTATAATGATCGCGTAATGGCTGCTAATCGCAATTCGTCGCGATAGTAGTTTTTCGTTATATCTCGAGAAATATTTGTAATAGGCCAAAATAGTTTTCAAATTTGTATTTAGCATAAAAAACACATCAAAATAAAAAAAAGACGATTAAAATACCATTTAAATTAACCCTTGAACTGGCAAAGTCGTATTTGATGACTCATTAATCTGCCGCTGAACTGGCAAAGTCGTCATTCACGACGCATTAGACACCCCTCACGTTTTACTTCATTATCAATACTAAATTAGTGAGTGGAAGGTTAAATAATATATCGTTATACACGTGAGATTTTAAGCTTTCATTTGATGTATTTTGTTATGTATAAATGCCGCGGCATTTTTACTGATTTACCTTCCAGTGAAATTCGTGACATTTTATTTGAAACTGATTTGTCGGATGTAGAAAGTGACTTGTCAATCGAAGATTTCCCTGACCAAGTTGATTTAGAAGATTTCTCTGATGGAAGTGGGGATGATTATGTCCCAGATCCTCATGATTTATCTTCTAGTGAAGATAGTGATGCCGATGACCCTAATCCTAGGCCTAGGCCTAATCCACCACAAGACGATGGTCGTCTTTGGGTTCATGTTTATCCACCTGAGCCAGAAATAGACCTTACATCTGAATTCATTCCAAGGAACCCAGGTATCAGGAACTGTCCTCCTAGGGATAGTAAACCTATTCTTTCAGTGTAGTGGAGTGGATAGTGGAGGCCAATCAGGGCTGGAAGAAAGAGAGCCCATAACTCTGATGACTCGGACTAGTTTTCAGCCCATCGCCACCACTGTACATAGTTTGTTGTAAATATTTTTCTGAATTTGTGTGTTGTGATAAAGTATTAACCCTCCCGGCGTTACTTGTCGAAAATTCGACCGCAATAGCGGCGCTCTGAATGATACCTGTCGATTCGTCGACATCAAGCAATCGTTTACAAACTATAATGTTAACTCGGTTATTTTTCGTAATAATACATCGTAATATTTATGAATCGATAGAGGAGATTCTACTTTATATCGCACGTCTTGGGATTTCCTCTATTCCCTGGTGAAAAAAAAATAAATAAATAAAAACAGCTGATTTATACAACGCAATTTTTGTGTTAACAGTCTGTCAGTGTTTCAGAGAATTCATAGAGTACCTTTTTCAGTGTAGTAATAAACCTTATAATGTATATATTTTCTTTTTATATATAAAATTTGCAACAAAACTGCTATCTTGGTTTTTTTTATATAGTGAAATAACTCTTACTAGCATAGTGTAAACTTTGAACAAAACTTGGGAAATTTTGATTTTTTACAATACAATCAAGGATAACATCAACAATACTCAAGCTAGGTAAACAAAAATATTTTTCTAATATAGCTTATTTTGTTTACTTTACATTGATATAAAATACTTTAAGATTTTACTTATTTTTGTGTGTGCTCAACATTTTTCTACAAAACGCTGCAAAGTAGCTCAAAAAGGCTGGACATTAAGGAGTGGACTACTGGACGCTGGGAGGGTTAACAGTGTATATTTTATTTTTTTCTGTAAAATTTTGAACACTTTTTGCATTTAAACTTTTTTTAAATAGTTATTCGTTTTCCGACAGTGTGTGCCCAAAAAAAAATAATTTTTTTTTAAAAAGTGTTTTTTTGTGTTTGGATGCTGGGAAATTGCCAGTTTTAGGGATAAGTCCATTCATAATTGTTATTATATTGTAGAGCATGTTATTTCTAACAATTTGGTATATAATACATTATAACTGTTGCTAAGTAACCAATTGTTAAATTTTTTAAATAAGTGCTGCATAAGGGTCTGAAAACACCTGCCAGCTAAGAGTCAAATGCATGCCAGTTCTAGGGTTAAGGGAAATATGACAAAAATACTAAAAGTTGTGACATTGGTTTTTTCGAATTTGTCGGTACAATACATTATTTCTGCTGAATAAAAAGCATATCTCGTGAAAATACAGCCAATTCTAGACCCATTTCAAGTAAAATGTTCCAAATTTGTTTGGTGGCAATAAACTGCATAAATTCCGAAATACCAATATATAAACAAACACATGCATATATTAACACATTTA
Organism: Stictocephala bisonia; assembly: GCA_035578905.1. Classification (NCBI taxonomy): domain Eukaryota; kingdom Metazoa; phylum Arthropoda; class Insecta; order Hemiptera; family Membracidae; genus Stictocephala; species Stictocephala bisonia. The sequence goes on along the minus strand of JAQJVL010001621.1, from coordinate 27,188 downwards.
CACTAAAAATTAAAACCTACAACTAGGAAGAAGATCAGTTTATCTGTCTCAGTATGAAGTTGACAAATGAATTTATCTACTTTTCAAGAGAATCAAAGAAAATATTGAATTTTTACAAAGCACCCCAAACCCAATACTGCTTTTAAAATAAAATAGTGCAGTCCGTTATGTATTTTGTTTTCATAGTTACTACATCATATTGAGGCTTTATATATTTGAGGCATACATATAAAGCCAATACAAAATCTGAATAAATTGATACCACCATAAGTATGACACTTTGGACCATAACAATAAAATTGTCAATTCGTTCAACCAATAAAAACTACCAATTGTTTAGCCAGTTTCTTATGGAAGTCTAGTACACTTTTTATTAAGATTTATTATAATTTTACCAAAATAAGTACTACCTCAATGGGGACTTACTGTGAGTACAGATGAGATCCTATCCCAGTGTCTTAAAACATCACTGTAAGTTCTTGAAAAATAATTTTGACCAAGAATGTCTGCAATTCTTAGTGTATGTGAGTATTCCATCAAAATTTCCTTCTGTGAGATTAACTTTAACTTGGTTTTTAGACATTACAGTATAGTTAAACATATCACAGGCAAAGCTACAACAGATAGGCTTATACATTAACTTAAGGCCTACTGTTAATGTGATGACTTTGTAGCCCTACTGTTACAAAGTCATCACAGTACATGAATTTTATTCAAATCATTTCTTCTATAAGTCGTATTGCATGATAAACATGACATTTGAGATTTATGGCTCTCATTTACCAAACAGTTTCGGCAAATTGAATGATTACATGGAATGCTGAACAAGTTGTTAATAGATTTACAAACATTACAACTAATCAAAATCTCTCCAATTTTCGGTTTGTTGGCTGTTAAATTAGGAAGCTGTGATAATGTTGACCTTAGTGCTAATTCTAAACTTTGATCCATTCTGTCTTGAAAAGAACTAGATTTGTTGGCAAATTTTGAAGTTACACGTGTTGTATTCTTAGACAACTTTACTGATGTGACTGATTGTGAATTAATTTCTCTATTATTAACAGTTTCCGCTTCATTAGAATCTAATTTTTTTCTTTTTGATTTTATTATGTTATCTTCAAAAGTCACTGTAGTAGGCGTAGAACCACTGTCATCACCAGATTTTGATGAAGAATGTTTAATTAGTTTACTGACACCTGCTTTACTTAAACTTCGAGAACTTAAATTAGAATATACTCTACCTACAGTTCTTGGTACATTAAAAAGTTCTGTGCAGTTACTATTAACAGACAAATACTGGTCAATTCTGGCTTTTAAGTCTGTTGCAGCCACAGGTTTATTGGAATCAGTAAATGGAACACCTGTAAAGGGATCATTAGGGCCTCTTCCCCACAATCGCTCAGCTTTTTCATATGATTCAAGTGTTGAATTATCAATTATCTTGCCGCTTGGCATAATTACTGGAAGAGTCATTACATCATAAGTTATTGGATCTACAAAATCTTCTGGAATAGGTACAAACTGTTGGAGTTTCAAAGATTTTGAAAGATTGATTGATTTCCTGGAACTTATACTTAAGCCAGCTGAAGGGTTTAAATCATTTCTTAAATCAACATCATTTGATTTTTCTGTGTTGCCTATTGTATCTTCCTGCTTGCTAAATTGTTCAACATTATGAGGGATACCCCAAAATTCAACTTTACTGATAGCAGGAACTGAAGTTCCACTTGTTCGAAATATTTTAATTTGGAGCTTTCTAACAGATGATAAACTAAGATAAGATCTGGGTTTAAATGTTCTTATTAAATATTGTTCACCAAACTTATCATTTACTGTTTTATCATACCTGTGAAACACAAACCCGTATTTATTTTCATCTAAAACACCTGACCCAAGAGACACATATTCACTATCTATCTTTGGTTGACAAAGTATTTCAATGCCTGATGTTTTTTGAGCACCCACCTTGCAATTAATAACAATATACTGTATATTTACACTAATCTTGAATTGAAAGGTTATTATAACAGGAGGTGTTATGAATCTCTCTGCCAAAAATCCTTTACTTTTGTCAACAAATTTATTAGAAATAAGGTTTTTTACATCATAACCTTCACAACTAGGTTTGTTGCAAATGGCATATTCAATTAAATTATCATCACCAATATTAATAATTTCACGAGTTTGAATTTTAAAATGTTCCATTGAATTGAAACTGTAATAGTCAATGATTAAACAACACATAGATCGTGTGTCAATTTTAGAAAACGCTAAGTGTACGGGAGACTATTCACTTCTCTTAACCTCAATAATCATCACAATCACACTAGTTTTTTTCAAATCTAATTCAATTTCAATACCACCAAAACCAGTTTAGACTTGAAAGAGTGGAATGGGAATTGAATATGGAATGGGTGCGATTGAAAGGCAGCATGCCATTGGCAGAAATTTGGACCCTAAGAATGCCTCACGTATACAGATGTCATGAATATAAACATATGATTTAGACAAAAGTGCTTGGTTTTTTTGTGTGTAATTTCAGTAGCATTTGCAATTTGACTGGAAACAACATTATACACGACACATATATAATAATAAACAACGAATATATTTCTTTATGTTATTTTCTCATTATTTGGAAACAATATTAGCTTTAACAACTTTCTTTGGTTGCCAAGTTATCTGACATTTTTTAGTTTGATATCTCTTAAGCTGCCTGTGATCTATAAAGAGCTCAACTGTTAAGAGAACTAATGACACGAAAACTGCACCACCATACACAACTAATACTGATTTTACGTGACTGATAGTCACTTCTGGATATCCTTGAGAATTTGTCGATGTGTATTTGACATTAAGGTATCTCATTTCTAAAAGATTGAGGATTCCAGACTCCTTCATTTTAATTATTCTGAAACATAAAATGTAGTTTACATTTTATACAGCAGTTTAAACATTTGAAGGTTGTAGTAAAAAAATTATTTCATAAATATCATATTAATAGCTAGGGATACTTACATATTATTATATAATATTAAATATATTACATTTAATTAAGTCTTTATATATATATATATATATATATATATATATATATATATATATATATATATATATATATATAATTGCCCAGCTTTAAAAATGTACGTCAATTCTTTATTTGTAATAAATGCATGTCATACCTATAACAACTTACTCAACTTTAAGAAGTTTTCTGAAGCGGAAGAATTTATGAACAAGTAGACTGATCTGTGAAAAAACTCTCAGGATCCTTAGACGCACCATTACGCAGTCATAAACCCCCTTGGAAAGTAGGTTAGACATGATGTTGTTTGACTCAAATATAAAGCAATCTCGTTTGCAGATGTTGGCAGCTATATGGTCTGTTTTGATTGGCTTGCGGTAACATGGACCTTGGTTCATCACAGGCTTCCACTTTGGTAGCAATTCCAACTCTCCCGATGAAGTATTAACCTAAACGATCCAGTAATCTCTTAAAAGTTGTATTTGGTGAAACTACTTTTATTTAATTTTTAACACAAACATGGAGCAAAACAACCAGGAAATAATAAGATAGGCACAATTACCTGGAACATTGAATAAACTCCGCTATTAGTTCTGACACAAAGAAATGGTGCGCTGGAAGTTGGAATTGCCTCAATACTGGGGATGTGATAACTATAGTCGGCTACTGTTAGGCGGCTGACTAGAACGGAGGTGTATGAGGTATTCATCAGATATGTGAAGAGTAGCAGCACTAACATTACAGCTCTGATGGAACAGACATTAGTTCTGATCTGTACTCCTAGAACAAGACGTGCGTTGTAATATTAACAAAAGTATCATCACTTCCACAAACCTATAGAATTAAATGAACATCAGTTATGGGATTTGGACATATATGCAAAGAACTCTTTCTAAATCTTGAATTAGGAGAATTACACTTGTCTTGTGCCTTTTTTAGATGCAGTAGCAGACGGTAGTATTTATATAAAGTGATATAACAAAAAAGAAATGTGCACACCATTCAATATTACTAACAGGATTTTATGAACATACTGAACAGTTTACAAAAAAATTAGCATCGAGTAAAAATGTTTCACCCTAGTTTTCTATAAATAACTATAGTAAACCCTCTACACCGGATATACTATAGGCCTCTTGCTAGCCTAGTGGTTAGCACTTCTGCTACCAAAGCAGAGTTTCACGGGTTCAAATCCCAAAAATGCCACTGGCGTAAACAATATATAAATAAAATATTGAGTATCAAAATAATCGAAATGTGCAGTTAGGTTTCAGTTTTCACTGTATCCGATTTATATCCAATTTAGAACTGTTGATGTTAGTACTCAGTTTTTTTTAATTTTAAAAGTTTAGTCTACCACAATTTTCTTCATTTTTTTTATTTAACAGCTGTTAATCAAATAAATATAAATTAATATATCTCAATAAGAATACCATGGAAATTTTTGAGGCCAGTGGGATGGAGATCTGAGGTCGGAGAGGAAAAACCTTTCTTAGGGTAAAAACAGACAAACAGCGTAGCGTAGCGCAGCGTATTTTTTAAAACAAAATCATGCATTGATTAGATGCAATACACACTAGTAGCGTTTTTCAGCGCAGCGTAGCGTAGCGCAGCGCAGCGTATACCGGAGGAACAAACTATTTTGTTTTTCTCAGAGCGCATTGGAGCGTATTCGAGTGAAGACATTACTCCCATCAGTGTTTGTGTACAATGAACACGGAACTACTGATATCCGAGGTGTTTGTCTTAAAATATGTTTTTATTAATTTTTTTACATCAACTTTTTACAACGACGAGAAAATAATATTAATTGGTTGAGGCTTAGCTCCAGATACGTTAAGAATAATGAAGGAGAATTCTCCCATAAAAATAATGTTAAACTGTATTTAATATTTTTTATATTAGAATCTAAATCTAAAATATTTGTACAAATCTAAAATAAAGCGTGCAAATTATGCATTTTTTACTTGGATGCAAATCACAGTTTAATTTTACTTTGTATTCTTCAGATGAAACAATTAAACAACGTGGACCCAACAAAATTATAACAGTGAAATAAGTAACAATGCAAATCATATCATAATATAGGCTATTGTTAAAACCTTTCAAATTTTATTATTTTAAGACGACCTTCATAATTACACCCTCAAAATTTTTAGGGTGTCCATTTGTTGGTCAAATTAGTGGGACTGAGTTATAAAAAAATATCAGTAAATGTGTACTGCTTAAAATTTACACAGCCTACCTCAAAGTTAGAACTAGTATCTCTGTTTATGAAATTTGTTAATGATGGAGTATCAGATGAGGGAGACAAAGGTAGTTGGACATTTGCCATCATTACGTGAAAATTACCAATCACGACGTTTCGATTTGGTAAAACCCACACCTTTTTCAAGTGCTAAAAACTAAATTACATCTACACAAACATGTTATAAAACTACGTTCTTAAACTTATAAACAAATCTACTTTAATAATTATCTACATTTTAACCTAGATCCTAGAATAGGGTACAACAAAATGAACTTCTGTTAAATATAAAAATGTTAACAGGGTTAAATTAACATAACCAATTAAGCGCTGTCAATATCTCGATATTGGTTCATAATTGGTTCATATATAGCAGAAGTTCATTTTGTTGTACCCCATTCTAGGATCTAGGTTAAATGGTAGATAATTATTAAAGTAGATAAGTTTATTAGTTTAAGAACGTAGTTTTATAACACGTTTGTGTAGATGTAATTTAGTTTTTAGCACTTGAAAAAGGTTTGGGTTTTACCAAATCGAAACGTCGTGATTGGTAATTTTCACGTAATGATGGCAAATGTCCAACTACTTTTGTCTCCATCATCTAACTAGTCTCTCTTCTGCACCAATTGGTCTCCTCCAATTCGTTGTCTGCTTCTCCAAATCATCCTTCACCAAACTGAATATATAATCGAACGTCGTCGTCGACATTCTCGTTTAATCCATAAAACAGGACTCGTGTTTCCTAAGGACGGGAAATAAGTGGTGATATTCACCATGTTTGTCCCTACCCTTACACACTTCATGCACTTAGACACTTCTATTGAGCAAAAACTGCCACCTTAAGATATTTTCGCAAAGACTAATACGAATCGCTTTCGATAGAGCCATCCTCTATACTGATGTGATGTACTTCGTGACTGTCTACAACCTGCAATGCGCTACGCTGCGCTCTCTGTGTGTATTGGACTACATTGCGCTCGGATACGCTACGCTGCGCTACGTTGCGCTACGCTGTCTGTCTGTTTTTACCCTTAGTGAGTCTCTAGGGGCCAAGATAAACCCTATGTACAGAATTTCAAGTCAATTAGACGTATAGTTTTGGATAAATAGTGATAAGTTGTAAATGGCTTTTATATATAGACTAGCTAATATCCGTGCTTCACAACGGCGAATGTCAAGAAAATTAAATTTAAAGATACAAAAATGTGTTATTATATATCATCAACAGTATTTCGTTATTTATAAATGTATAAATGTCTAACAACTAGCAGAGGTTCTAATAGTTCACAATGAACTGGGTAGGCCAACAATACTCTAATAAGCTACAATAGATATCTGAAAAATGCAAATGTGAGATTTATGGTACTTCTTGTGAGCTCTAAGCAGCGGGAGACAATTCCCTCTTCGGGTTTGAAATATATCGTGATGGCAAACTTCTGGCCAAGTATGGAGAGAATTAAAGGGATAAATGACGTCTCCGGTTCAGGGGAAACAATTTGAAGGCCATTTCGACGTCTTACTTGCTAACATAAACATCTCCTTCACCTATGAGAACATCTTCACCCAGGCGCTCCTCTGATCCTATGGACTGAGGAGTTTGTAAAGATCCTATTTTCCGTGTTGGGTTTGTAAAGATTCGACTCCTGTATTTCATTTTGCACAGAATTTTGCGGCTTACTTCTAAAAATCACTAGAATTAAAAATTATAGTTTGCTTTTCATGAAGGTCTGTCGTTGTAGTTGTTTTGGCTTGAAGAGAAGATTTTAGATGTTTGAATCGTAATTTGTTGTGCCTTGTCAATAGTTTTTTTTTTTTTTTTTTTTTTTTTTTTTTATACGTTTCATCACTGTTTAGTTTATAGAAGTATGGGGTGGCCTTATTTTTCTTGTAGGGAGAACAGAGAGAACGAACATGAATATTGTTACTTTGAGAAGAGTTTGAGTCTACTTTGATTCCATATATAACAGTTTGGGTATAGTGCTACATGTTTGGATCGTTATTTTTAATTAGGTATGACAGTAATTTGTTGACTGTATATTTTTTTACCTTTTGAATTCAAGTGTAATCCATGTTGAGTGTATGAAGAATGGTATAACTTATTTAATGGTATGTATGTTAAATGAGAATATTTATTTGTTAAGTTTTAATTTTGTTATTTATGTTATCAATTTTTTATTGAAGTAAGCATGATCATATCTTAATGGTATTCCAATTATTATTATTTGTGTATGATTCAGATTTTTTAATTCTTCTGCAAGTATTAGCAATATTTCTTCACCTCTTGTTTTATTTATATTATTGACTCCACCAAAAATAATTAAAACATCATATTTCGTCATATATTTTGTTCTTTTTTCCATTTGGTTTAATAATATATGTAATATGAGCTATCTCTATCTGATTTTCTACTAATTGTCTCAAATGACGACCATGGCTATCTGTGATGATTTTTATTTTTATTTTATTTTCACTGTCTCTGTTATCATTTGACTATTTTTGCATAATTTGTTGAGATTTGTCTATTTTAATTTCATTATGAATCTCCCTAATCCGTTTAGTTGTTGTTTTAACATTATTTAATTTTGTCTTACTTTTAATAGTGTTTTTTATCGATGATTGGCTTGCTCTTTACTGTTTTTTAATCACATTATCTAATTTTTAAAGTATTATTTTTTCATTATTTTGGATTTGTTTATAAAAGTTGAAGTTATTTCCAAGTTTATTTTCATTATCATCAATTAAATCTAATTCAGTGGATGAAATTAATGAAACTTTACTAAAACAATCGACAACCTCAGAATTCTTAAGTGTTTGTTTTTGGTCAACATTATTTTTTGTTTTCCTTTTTCTTTGGTTTGTATTGATTATGTATCAATTTAGATTAATTTCATTAGAATCTAAATATCTGAGTTACTTGATAGATGAATCTGATTTTCATGCTGTTTTTCATGTGAAATTTTATATTATAATATTATTATATAAAAACAGACTAATACACAGTTTTTAGTCTGTCATGATGAAAAATTTGATTTCAAATATATCTTGCATTTATAATATGTATTCCACATTCAAAGCTGTTTGATTGCTGTAAATTTGATACTTATATAACGGTAATTTTTGGATTTATTTTGTTTGCAACAATTTTTACATGGTAAATATTATAGTTCCTGATACTATCAAAATTTAAAAAACTTGTTTAGTTTCTTGTTGAGTACAAGTAAACTCCAATGGGATAATTTGTTTTTGTTATTTGTTTGATTATTAATACCGTCAATATAGTTATTAATGCAGAAAAATGCATTAATATATAGTCAATATAGTAGAAATATTAAGTACTTAAAACAACTAAATTTGATCCACTTTTTATTAATTACGTAATTGAAGGACCTGCCATAAGAATATCATTTCTATACTTAGATATTTCGTCACTGAGAATTTGGAAATATGCTTGAATATGAAAATCATGAAACCATAGTTAATTCAGAAAAACAGTTTTCATATCAACATAACTTATATATATATTTAAATATTCTTTTTTTTCGACCTTGTTTCAACAACATATTTGTTGATGTTGATATTCATGTTTGCTGTCAAAAACAAATGAATTCTATTGAAAAATACTAATTTAATTTTACCAGCTGTTAAATTATATGAGTTTTTATTTCTGACTGACATTTGATATTACTCCTAACGTATTTAACTCTACTTCAATATTATACACGGGTTTACAAATTTTAAAATTATAATAGTGTATATAATCTTTGTTTTGTAGTTAACGTTTGAGTTCAAAATGTTCTTTTCCAATCTTCAAATATAGATGTTTTCAAATTTATCACTGAAATTACAACAACAACAAAACTCAGCTTAACATTTCACTGTTTGTTTATGAAAAGTCCTTTGTATTCTGAAATCCTTTATATCTGATAGATTCAATGGTACAAGTACGAGTAGATTATGCTGTAAATTTCCAACTGAATTTCTGTATATATAGACCTACCTGAATTTCCACCACATAGACTCACTTTAAAAAATGGACCACCCGTAATGCTTCTCAAAAACGTTTTTCTACCAAAATTTTGTAATGGTACATGTTTACGTACATGTTTACGTACATGTTTACGATCAACTGCTCTCCATAAAAATGTTATTGAAGCAACTATTATTACTAGCAGTACTAGAGGGGAATCTGTATTCGTAGAATCCAATTAATTCCTACAGACTATCCATTTCAATTAAAAAGAGTACAGTTCCCTATTAATTTGTGTTTAGCAATAACTGTTAATAAGTCTCAAGGACAGTTCTTAAAATTTGCAGGTATAAATTTGAGAGAAGTGTGCTATTCCCAAGGACAATTTTAATTAGCCTGTTCTAGAGTAAGCAGTCCATCAAGTTTAGTTACTTTAACACCAAAAGGAAAGACAAATAATGTAGTTTATTAAGAAGTTTTTCGGTAAGTTATACTTAAAATTTTTAAATGTATACGAATAATATGATAGTAAATTGTTGTATTGCAAATTTATAACTTAAAATAAAAAGTAATAATATTTTTACTATTTCATATAAAATATTATTATAAAAATATTTTATAATAAAAGGTCGGAATGGAAACCTTCTTCAAATTGTTTCCCCTGAATCGGAGATGTTGTTTATCCATTTCATTCTATCCATATTTGGCCAGAAGTTTGCCATCACGATATATTTCAAACTCGAAGGGGGAAATGTCTCCCGCTACCTTGGTGAGTAACATACTCACCATCTTCATACAGCTTCAACTATGTCTTGAAAAAAGGCAAGAAAAGAGAATCTGAGTCATATTAAAAATGAAAATGATGAAACCTCTCTTCCAGGGAATTAATATGTACACGTTAACTTCAATTACACAAACTTCAGAAAGATTTATTTACGACCACTAAAAACAATTTAAATCAAACTAATTTGTCAACAAATCAAAAATAATACAGTAATTTTTTACATATGTAACAAAATTATGTTATGTTTATGTGTGTCAGCTGTTTTAAATAAGTTTTAAATTAATGCTAATGTTATTGTTATGGGAAAAATTGAATTTTTGGGGAAGCTGTTTCTACCCCTCAGAAATAAAATTTTAAAAAATCCTTTCTTAGCACGCATTAAGATCATAAAATGAAGTCACTGTAAAACTTTCAAGTAGCTATATTTTACTGTTTACGCTGTACGTTGATTTTTAGATCGGCCTCCATGAATTTTGGGGGGGGGGCAGTTTCTACCCCTCAGGGATGGAATTTCAAAAAATCCTTTCTTAACACGCATTAAGAGCATAACACGAATGTACTATAAAAATTTCATGTAGCTATCTTTTACGGTTTACGCTGTACATTGATTTTTTGATCGGCCTCTGTGAATTTCTTATGGAGAGATGTAAACTTTTTACAAAAAAATCATGATTTTTGCATCTCAACATTAAAATTTCACAAAATCATTTCTTAGCACGCACCTAGACCCTAAAATGAATGTACTGTCAACATTTCAAAATCCTACCTATTGTGGTTAAGGCTCTGCATTGATTTTTAATTTTTCACTTCTAATTTTATAAATATAGATAGATTAATTCAATAAAATAATCAGGAAATAACTACACGGGAAGATATACCATGGACATTAAATAAACAGCGCTATTAGTTCTGACATAAAGATTGACAGAACTTTTGGTGATGTCATCTTGATATTGTCATTAAAATTGTGTTGTCGGGATTATAAATATGATGAACGTGGTAGCTCAGTGGCTTTGGACAGTGGAGTCTATAAGGTTCGATTGCGCTGATGGTTAATACATCAACGTTGTATCACTTTTACGCGAAAGCCTGCAGGCCCATGATAGAAGACGAGCGAAGTTTAATTACATACCAGCGTGGTATGTATTTAATTGATAGTTATATTTCTCTAGTTAATAGATTGCTCAGACCTGTACCATTGCCCATTGGTTATTCCGATTGTCGATACAAATTTAAAGCTGATATGTGTTTACTTACTCTTAAAATTAATAGATTTAAAGAACAATTAATAAGTGCAAACCTTGTTGAGTAGCAACTTTAAGCACAATCAAACAACAGTTGCCTAATGACTTGCAATCAGAATCCGAATTCTTATCCATTTTTGATCTTAGAATCACGATGCACTGGTTCCTAGAATGATAAGAAAACCAAATTAGAGAGCAAATGGCGTAACATGGATTCAGAGAGCACAGTGTAATGTCATAAGTAACGTTTCTGACCTACATTTATATTTTTAAAAATACATTCTATATAGAATACAATTTATGGAACGGATACGATCACTGATGTTACATCAATAAGTCATTCCAAATCCAAACAAAACTTTAATCTCCACTTAACTGGAATCTGGAATGTAAATAGTTGTATTTCTCCTAGAATTTGCATTCAGGTGCTTAAAGCCTGGTAATGAAAATAACGGTAGTTGTGTTTTTCTTTGTAGTAATCCAGCTCATGTTCTTTTTGTATTCTGTAACAATGCGCTGCTTGTGTGTTCATAAGACGGCGCATTGAGTGTTTATAGAAGGCAAAAAACAAGAAACTGTATTTTATTACTGTTTAAATCCCCCGGGTTTCTTGCTCCTAAAATACAAGATAGTTTATAAGTCCATAAAGATATATTTTGTACAAAATAATAATAAATAATTAAATCAAGCTATCTATGTTTTTTAATTTAACAGTTTACATCAGACTAATTAATGGATCAAGACACATCTTACCGTATGTTGGAAATGATCCAGAGCAGCAATGTGCATAGCCCTAAGACTGCCAAGTATGCCAGCCACAGTTCACGACGCCATGTCCAGAGATAGGAGGATGAGCTGCCGTAGTCATCAGGGGCCCTTGTGTATACAGAGTATCTGAAATCAACTGGATTATGACTTAAACTTTGATAAATATGTTTAGGGGTTTGCAATGTGATGCCAATAATAATTGCAAATAGTGTAAGTATTATGATATACTGTACTTCATTTTTAAATTCCAATGAGGTTAACATTAATGTACATTTATAGTACGTTATTATTTTTCGTTTCTGTGTGTTTTTTATATTGCACATCTATCTAACGTTTAGCTGGTTTAATAACAGACATATGAACAAGTTAAAAAAATCACTATACATTCTAGTCAACTGGAATGTTTTGGTCCTGGGACAGTGGAGAGCTTTAATTATTCGCATGAAAAATAACTTAGTATGGAGAGTAAACAATAGTTGTAAATGATGATTTGAGTAGTGGAGGGGAACGTTCCTCCACACTTCACCACCGTACATCACTGGCGTGGTTGACATCAGCCTTCAAACTCCTGTCTGTGATCAACTTCCGCAACAGTGTTTTTGTAAGAAAAATGACTGTGATGAATGGAACAAGGGGTTTTATTGTTACTATTTACTGTTTAAACTATAATACCTTGTGTTATCGTTATTATTAATCGTTATTTGAATACGAAATAATGATGTTATTTTATCATTCGAAGCTTGATTAGAGTTGATAGGCTACTCAAGAGTAAGCCCACCCATCACCTCATTAGTAGTGTTAAATATGCTACTGATGTGGTAGTTTTTTCTTACATTCTTACGTATGACACGCCAACACAACATTGTGTGTATTTTAAGTTGAATCTAAATGATTTTATGAGTGTAATCTGGTTACCAAGTTCGACTGTTTCTCAGAAAGAGCTATTTAATGAGCGGGGCTTGCTACTTCGGCCCACCATCTACTCTAGTTGCCTTGGTATTTGTGTTTTGGGTTCTGGGTATGAGAGGTGGTGTTTGTTGTGAGAGAGAGGAAAAGAAGGCATCGTGGAAAGAGAGCTAAGTAGAAAAAGAGCAGGAAAGAGAGAATGAGAGAGAAGAGAAGAGAAGCAAGGAGAAAAAGAGAAAGGGATAAGCAGGACAGAGAATAGAGAAGAAAAGAAGAGATATAGAAAAAAGAAAAAACAGAGAGAGAGAAAAGAGTAGAGAGAAGAGAAGAACAATAAAAGAAGAGAGAGATGAGAAAGAAGGAAGAGAGGAGAGTAGAGAAACCAGAGAGACAAGATAAGACCAGACAAAGGACAGGTGAGATAGAAACAATATGAGGAAAGGGAGTAATAGGGTGAGAAATGCGATAGGATGACAAGACAAAAAGACGAACACAAGAAGAGAAGGACAGAAAGACGAGAGAGAAACACAAGAAAGACACAAAAATAAAAAGCGGGCGAAAATCAAAGTAGGAAGAAAAGCAGACAAGGGAGGAGGGGAAGAAGGAAGAGGAGAAAAATGAGAGGAAGAGAGATGACTAGGAAAGGAGAGGAAAAAAAAGGAGAAAGAAGGTAGAGAACACAAAAGAGAGGGAGGGCGGTTTTTAATTAGAGATAATCGTAGATTTAGAAAGGGAAAGGAGCGGAGAATGGAGCCACGACGCAGAGAGAGAGAGAGACAGATGAAGAAGAAGAAAAGAGAGAGCGGACAGAGATAGGGCAAGACGAGGAAGATAGAACAGAGAAAAGATTTACGAAGGAAAGCAGGAAAAAGAAAACCAGAAAGGCGAGAGAGAGAAGAAGGAGAAGAAGAGGACAGAGCCGATAGAGAAGCGCCAGAAGACGCACGGCCGCCGAGACGCCGAGCAGACAGAGCACAAGAAGGAGCGCAGAGGAGAAGCGCAAGCAAGAACAACGACAAAGCGACCGATCAGAAAGAGAAGAGGAGAAGAGCAGTGAAGAAAAGAGAAAGAAAAAGAAGAGAGGAAAGATAGAGGAGAGGAGAGAACGAGAGTGAGAGGAGAAAGAATAAACAGAAAAGTAGAGAAAGGAGAGAGGACAAGAAGGAAGAAGAAAGAGATGTAAAATGAAAGAAAGTAGGAGAGAGAGGAGAGAGAAGAAACAGAGAGAAGAAGAGAGAAGAGAGAAGAGAAAAGATGAGAGATGAGAAGAGAGAAAGAAAAAGGAGAAGAAGATAAGTATAATAGAGAGCAGAGGAGAAAAAAGGAACTCGATACAGAAAGAGTGATAGACGAGGAAAGAGGACAGAGAGAGCAGAATTAGACAGTGAAGAAAGAGAAAAAAGAAGAAGAAAGAGAAGAGAGAGACGAAAAGGATAAGAGATAGAAGAGAGACCACAAGAGAGCGAGAGAGAGAGAGACAGAAGAAAAAGAAGAGTAAAGAGGAGGGAGATAGAATAGCAAAAAGAGAGAGAGAAGAGAGAAAAGAAGAGAAAGAGCAGATAGACCAGAAAGGGGACGCTCGAGAGAACATGCGACAGCGAGTGCGCGAAAAGAAGAGGAAAGAGAGATCCACAGAGTAGAGCAGCGAGGCAGAGGAAGAGAAGAGAGAAGAGAGGAAAGAGGAGAATAGAAGAGAGAGAGAGAGAACGAGAGAGAAGAGCGATGGAAGAGAGTAGGAGGCGAAACGAGACAGTAGAGGAGAAGAGAGGGAAAGGGTTCGCTAGAGGAAAGAGAGACAGAGACAAGAGAGCTAACGGGAACATGACATGGATGAGGGGAGAGAAAGACAAAAGAGAAGAGAGAGAGAGATAGAACAGAAAGAGAGAAGAGAAAAGAGAAAATAGAAAGATGAAGAGAGAGAGGAGAGAAGAGAGAGAAAAGAGAGAAGAGAAGGAGAGAAGTAAGAGTTGTAATACCGAGAGTATAAAAAGGACGTATAGAGGAGAAGAAAGGACACGGTATGAAGAGAAACAAGAGAGAAAAAGGGGGAGAACACGATCAAAGGAAAGGTGAGATGGGTAAGAAAAAAAAAGAGAGAAGAGAAAGAAAAAGAGAAAAAAAACTGTACCTATGCGTAGCCCCTGCGAGAGAGTAGTCGAGAGAGAGAGGTGAAAAGAGCGAGAAGGAGAAGGGTCTGGGAAAGAACCAAAAGAGAAACACGAGGAGAACGAGAGAGAGAGCAAGAGAAGAGCGAGAAGAAGAGAGAAGAGAGAAACGACTAGAAGCGTGAACAAAGAGAAAAGTAAGCAATAGAGGCACAAAGCCAAGACGACAAAGAGAGAGAGACACAGCAAGAAGCGATGTGGCAATAGGAAAGAGAAAGAAAAGAGCAGACAGTACGACGAGGCAGGGGACCAGTGTCGCCGCGTCGAGACAGAGGAACGCGAGGAAAGATCGAGCCAGAGATCAGAAGGCGATAAACAGCAAAGAAAAGAGGAGACGCACACTAACCAAGAGAAGCTAGAAAAGACGAGAGAAAAGAGAAAAGGAGAGAGAACAGAGAAATAGTAATAGAGAGAGACAAGAGAAGAAAGCAGAAAAGAAAGGACAGAGAAGAAAGAGAGAAAGAGAGAGAAGAGAAAAGAAAGAAGAAGAGAGCGAAGACAACGAGCGAGTAAAGTAGAAAGACGAAGAGAGACGAAGAGGAAGAAAAAAGCGCAAAGACAGAAGACAAACGATGAGAGACAAAAAGAGAGAAGAAAAAGGAGACGAGAAGAGAAGAGAAAGAAGAAGAGAAGAAGAGAGCAGAAAGAAGAAAAGCAAGAGAAAGAAGGGGAGAAAAGCTAGAGGACGAAGAGAGTACAAGAAAAGAAGAATAGGAAAGGAGAGGAGAATACTGTAGATGAAAGGTTTTAGAGAGAGAGAGCAGTAGAAAGAAGACTGAGGTATAGGAAGAACCAGCGAGAGCGAGAAAGAGAGATAGAGAGGAGAGAGAAAGAAGGAAAAAGAGTAATACAGAGAGAGAGAGTGGAAGGAAAAACAGATAGAGGTAGAGAAGAGTAAGAGAGTGAAGAGAGAGAGAGAGAGAGGAGAGAGAGGAGAGAGATGAATGAGATAAAAAAAGAGGAGAGAGAGAGAGGTAGAAGATAAGAGGGATTTTTCGGGAGGGAAAGAAGAGAGAAGTGGAGAGAGAGGGGGACGAGAGAAAAGAACAAAAGAGGAAGACGAGAGGAAGACACAGAAGAGAAAGAGCGGTAACGGGAGGAGTGTATAAGACAGAAGAGGAGAGGGAGAACAGGAAGGATTATACGAGAAGGAGGAGTGAGAGATGAAGGGGTAGGAGGACGGAAGGATAAGAGAGGAGAAGCCGGGAAGCAGAACCAAATAGAGAACGACGAAAGTAAAAAGAAGGATAAGGAAAGAAAGATAAAAGGTAACAAACAGAACAGGAAGTAGGCAAAGGAAAGAATCAAAGCAGTGATGGACAAGAAGCGAGGGTATGATGGAGTTTAGGAAGATAGATAGATGGAGTAAAGAGAAGGGGGAAGAGGAATGAGGAAGAGAGAGAGAGAGAAGAGAGAAGAAAGGAGAAGAGGTAGTAAGTAGAGGAGCAGGAAAGAGAGGTAGAGTAGGTATAACTCGCAAGATAAGAAAAAGAAGAGAGCGAGACCGCGAGAAAGCGCCCATCACCCCCCCCCCCCCCCAGTGCCCCCCCCCCCCCACCCCCCCCCCCCCCCCCCCCCAACACCCCCCCAGTGCCCGCCCCCCCTCCCCACCCCCCCCCCCCCCCCCTCGTACGAGAAGGAAGAAAGAAGAGAGAAGAGAAGAAAAAAAAGAGAAGAAAAGAAGAGAAAGCAGGACGAGGAAAGGCGTAAGCAGGAGCGAGACGAAACAAGACACGAGCACGCGCGCCCCCCCCCCCCGATCCCTCCCCACCCCCCCCCCCCCCCCCCCCCCCCCGCCCGCCCCCCCCCCCCCACCCCCCGCCACGCCCCCCCCCCCCCCCGCCCCCCACGCCCAGCCCCCCCCCCACACCACACCCCCCCCACCCAGCCCCCCACCCAGCACCCCCCCCCCCCCCCACCCCCCCCCCCCCCCCCCCCCCCCCCCGCCCCCCACCGCCCCCCCGACACCGCACCCCCGCCCCCCCCCCCCCCCCACGCCCCCCCCCCAGCCCCCACCCACGCCCACGACCCCCCCCCCCCCCCCCCCCCCCCCGCCTACCGCCCCAGGAGAGGAGAGACGGAGAGAGCAGCACACCAGCGAGAGAGCAAAGAGAGAGAGCAGAGAGCTGAGTAGCGCGCAGGCGAGCCCCCCCCCCCCACTCTTATATTGACGATCTAGCCCGAAATGTCTGTCGGCTCTCATCGCTATCTCGTGCAGCAGGCTGGTAGACTTCTCGCCTCTCAGTCCTCATCGAGCACTAGCTTCTCTCTCTCTCTCTCCTCTCTCTGCTCTGGCGCATCCCGCACTAGACTCGCAGCACCCCCTCCGGAGACTGCCTATCCTCGCTGCACAGCGCCAGAAGAGAGGGGGCACCGGGCCAGACCAGCCCAGAGTCGGAAGAGACAAAGGAGAGAAGAGCGAAAGCCCATAGAGAGAAGACGTCGAGGTAAGAGGAGACATAGACGAGGCAGAGAAGGAGGCAGTGGTAGAGGTAGAGGAGAGAAAGAGTAGAGAGAGAGTAGAGCAGAGTAGAGCGGGAGAGAGAGAAGGAGAGGAAAAGAGAGAGAGGCAGAAAGCAGAAAGGAAAAGAGAGAAAGAAGAGAAAGAAGAAAGATAGAGTGACAAAACGAGAGCAGAGAGAGAGAGAAAAAGGGAAGTAGAAAGAGAGGAAAGGAAAAAAGTAGAAAAGTTAGAAACGAGAAGAAGGAAAGAGAAGTTATAAAGGGAAAGAAACTGAGACGTGAAGCAGTAGAAAGAGAGAGAAAGCAAAAGGCAAGGGACTAAAAGGAGACAACGAGGGAACGCAAGAGAGAAAGAGAGAAAGGAGAGGACAAGATGAGAAGACAGAAGAGCAAGGAGGACAGAAGAGAAAGAGAGCAAGAGAGATAAGCGAGAAGAGAGAACAGAGAGAAAGAGAGAACGAGAAGAAAGGGAGAGAAACAGAGAGAAAGCGAGAAAGAGAGAAATCAGAGAAAGAGCGAAAGAGAGAGAAAGAGGAAGAAAGAAAGAAAGAAGAACAGACAGCAAAGAAAGAAAGAAAGAAAGACGAACACGCTAAGACCGAACAGAAAGAAGAAAGAAGCAAGAAAGAAAGAAAGGAAAGACAGAACAAGAGAGAAAGAGAGAGAGCGAGACGAGAGAGAGGAGCGAGAGAGAGAGAGAGAAGAGAGAGAGAGAGAGAGAGAGGAGAGGAGAGAGAGAGCGAGAGAGAGAGAGTGAGAGAGAGAGAGAAGAAGAGAGAGAGAGAGAGAGAGAGAGAAGAGAGAGCGAGAGAGAGAGAGGAGAGAGAGAGAGAGAGAGAGAGGAGAGAGAGAGAGAGAGAGAGAGAGAGAGATCAGAGAGAGTAGAGAGAGAGAGAAGAGAGAGGCGAGAGAGAAAGAGCGAGAAAGAGAGAAAGGAGAGAAAGAGAGAAAGAGAGACAGGAGAGCACAGAGAAGAAAGAGAGAAATAGAGAAAGAGAGAAAGAGAGAACAGAAGAGGCAAAAGAATGAGAAAGACGAGAAAGAGAAGAAAGGAAGCGAAAGAGAGAAAGAGCGAAAGACGGAGAACAGAGAGCAAGAGAGAAAGAGAGACAGAGAGGAAAAGGAGAGAGGAGGAACGAGAGAACGAGAGGCAAGAGCGACACGGAGAGAAAAGACGAGAAATACGAGGGAAGAGAGAGACCACCAGTAGAGAAAAGAGAGAAGCGAGCACGCGCGCCAAGGAACACGCCAGACACACAAGCACATCCAGCAACAAGACCCAGACCGAACAGCACACGCAAGCAAGAAAGACCGCACCGCCATTCCCTCTGCCTCCCCCCCTCCGTCCCCTCCCCTCCCTCCCTCCCTCCCTCCCTCCCTCCCCTCCCTCCCTCCCTCCCTCCCTCCCTCTCTCTCTCTCTCTCTCTCTCTCTCTCTCTCTCTCTCTCTCTCTCTCTCTCTCTCTCTCTCTCTCTCTCTCTCTCTCTCTCTCTCTCTCTCTCTCTCTCTCTCTCTCTCTCTCTCTCTCTCTCTCTCTCTCTCTCTCTCTCTCTCTCTCTCTCTCTCTCTCTCTCTCTCTCTCTCTCTCTCTCTCTCCCTCTCTCTCTCTCTCTCTCTCTCTCTCTCTCTCTCTCTCTCTCTCTCTCTCTCTCTCTCTCTCTCTCTCTCTCTCTCTCTCTCTCTCTCTCTCTCTCTCTCTCTCCCTCTCTCCCTCTCTCCCTCTCTCCCTCTCTCCCTCTCTCCCTCTCTCCCTCTCTCCTCTCTCCCTCTCTCCCTCTCTCCCTCCCTCCCTCCCTCCCTCCCTCCCTCCCTCCCTCCCTCCCTCCCTCCCTCCCTCCCTCCCTCTCTCTCTCTCTCTCTCTCTCTCTCTCTCCCTCTCTCTCTCTCCCTCTCCCTCTCTCTCTTCTCTCTCTCTCTTCCTCCCTCCCTCCCGCTCTCCCTCTCTCCCTCTCTCCCTCTCTCCCTCTCTCCCTCTCTCCCTCTCTCCCTCTCTCCCTCTCTCCCTCCCTCCCTCCCTCCCTCCCTCCCTCCCTCCCTCCCTCCCTCCCTCCCTCCCTCCCTCCCTCCCTCTCTCTCTCTCTCTCTCTCTCTCTCTCCCTCTCTCTCTCTCCCTCTCCCTCTCTCTCTTCTCTCTCTCTCTTCCTCCCTCCCTCCCTCTCTCTCTCTCTCCCTCCCTCCCTCTCCCTCTCTCTGCCTCTCTCCTCTTCTCTCTCTCCCTCTCTCTCTCTCCCTCTCCCTCTCTCCCTCTCTCTCTCTCTCTCTCTCTCTCTCTCCCTCTCCCTCTCTCTCCCTCTCTCTCCCTCTCTCTCTCTTCTCTCTCTCTCTCTTCCTCACTTCCACTACTCATTGCATCTCTCTTACACCAATGCTTTTATTAGGTAGCAATTTAAGCAGCTGATCTATAATGATTGGGAAGTAAGTAATACATGAAGTTAAAAATGATAATAACTAATTGGCTTTAAAAGTCACATAATAGTTCTATTGGCTACGTTTAAAACTATTAATATAACTAGTTTTCTGTGATTGGACTAATTCGTACGTCGTTTAAAGAATCTTTTGGGAAAGGCAAATTAATACTCTACTTATTTCTAATAAAGTCTACACGTGGATTTGTCTTTCATTGACTGAGATTGCAAAATGTATAAGTCTTAAACAACTGTGGATGCAAAACGTTACATACTATTTACATAGCCTATACTAAGACGTATGTAGTGTCTTCAATTAACTATTACATTACATATATAAAGTACAATATAGCCAGTACTAACTCAAAATATAGTAAAAATGCAAATAAATAATGTTTCAGTTCATAACCACTGAAATAAACTTTTCCAAGAAGGTACTTAATGCAATTTCACTATTAAATTAAATTATAAAATTTTTTGTCCCCATTAT
The DNA here is from genome assembly GCA_035578905.1 of Stictocephala bisonia. Lineage (NCBI taxonomy): Eukaryota > Metazoa > Arthropoda > Insecta > Hemiptera > Membracidae > Stictocephala > Stictocephala bisonia. The sequence goes on along the minus strand of JAQJVL010001621.1, from coordinate 6,723 downwards.
CATGCATGGTTTTGTTTAAATAAAGATTAGGTTCATCAGTATATGATTTACTTAATTTTAGGACGTAGCTCCAAGAAATCACCGAATATTACTTACTTACGTTGACTTTGATGCATGTTTATTAGAGAATTATTCCGTTATTGTTGCAACACTTTTGCTAACAATATTTTGTGTTTACAATCTGGGTTTTTGCAAAACAATAAGTAAAAATACTGTAACGTATAAAATGAAAACATGAATTAAATTTTGTTCATCAACAAACTTAACAAAAAGGAATACACAAAGTTAAGATTATGATTGAAAAGTATTGGTCTGTAGACATGTTCACTATTATCAAGCAGACTCGCTTCACTCGTTGGGGGCTTCGCCCCCAAACCCCCTTGTGGTTTAAGCATCAATAGCTAGTCACGTCACGGGTGCTTTCCAATATGATAACAAGTGGCTACTAAAGTTGATTATCAGGAGCTTTCCAAGTTGATCACAGGCTACACAAGATTATTACGGTTACCAAAGTGGATCACGGGGGACTATAAAGATCATCATGGGGTCTATCTAAGTGGTTGACGGCCGGTTAACCTAATCGATGATGGGTGTTACCCAAGGTGATCACGGATGATTAACCAAAAGTAGTGAAAATTGTCAGGAATTAAACTCAGGTTCATATAGTATCACGGAAAATGAAGGCGCTACCTTTTAATTAATTAATTATATATTTAAAAATGAAGGCGCTACCTGCAATACAGTATTGAAATGCGGGACTTGCCTACTAAAACATGAAGGCGCTTTTTATTTATTAATAAATACACTGTTAGCCTACCTATTTAAATTAATTTTTTATTTAATTTATATCATTTTTTGTAATAAATACACTGTTAACCTAGCTTTCTTATATAACTTTCTCTCTTAACTTACCTATATTCCAGGAACTCATCTACGGCTTCCTACCATCGTTACCTATACTTATCTATCTAATCATGGTTGTGTACGTACTTAACACTCTAGGCAACCCGCAATACATGTTTTAATTAAAAATCAAGGGGCAGCTATTATTTATATTAATTATTTACTTCTTTTTTTATTTTTTATTTAATACACCATTACCTACCTATACTTATCTATCTAATCATGGTTGTGTACGTACTTAACACTCTAGGCAACCCGCAACACACGTTTTAATTAAAAATTAAGGGGCAGATATTATTTATATTAATTATTTACTTCTTTTTTTATTTTTTATTTAATACACCGTTACCCCCCATATACTTCTCTATCTAATCACAGTTGTGTACGTACTTAACACTCTAGGCGACCGCAATACACGTTTTAATTAAAAATCAAGGGGCAGCTATTATTTATATTAATTATTTACTTCTTTTTTTTATTTTTTTATTTAATACACCGTTACCCCCCATATACTTCTCTATCTAATCACAGTTGTGTACGTACTTAACACTCTAGGCAACCCGCAATACACGTTTTATTTAAAAATCAAGGGGCAAGTATTATTTATATTAATTATTTACTTCTTTTTTATTTTTATTTAATACACTGTTACATACGAGGCCTACTGGTGTACGGCGGCCGAGCTTTATCGCTGTTATCACATCACTTGACCTCTAAGGTCAACCCGAGGCTGTTATCACATCTGCTTCTGTTACCACAAGCATTGTTTTACATCTCGTGTCTTGCACAATCTCTTTTAACGTAATCGGAGTTTCATGTCTGGACAGGCGCGTGACCTAATTGCCCCAACAGTACTACACAGGATGACGTAATCGGATTTTCATGTCTGGACAGGTGCGTGACCCAATTGTCCCCCCCCTCATCCATCCCTATATAAACGACCAACACATTCAATCTTTCTCACTTCTGCTCTTGCGCTCGTACTGATCAGACGTGTCCTCACTTTGCTCCTACTCGTTATTAAATACAATTATCTTGTAATTTATATTTTGACCTTTGTTCTTTGTACGGTATTTTGGATTTGTTTCAATATTAACAAACCTTGTTAAGTAAATTAACGTTTGTAATTTTCCGTTTAATTACCAAATATGGAATCCTACGCCATAAACCGCAACCTTGTAACCATTTCCCGTCGGTTTAGTACTTACGGTTCCGATCTCCTTACTGTTCTGACTCAACATAAAAACAAAATTATGTCTGAAATAAATAACCACCTATACAGGCTCGGGGGAGTTAAATGGTATATTTCCGTTCAAATTAAATTTACCAAAATTGTTAATAACGAAGAAATCTCAACTACTCCATTCTTTCACGGCAAAACTCGTCCTTTGCTACCTTCCGATTCTCTAGATATTCAGTATTCCGAGGCTACAGACAAAATTTTAGAAAGCGTGGCTAAGTGGGTAAGTCAAGGTAGTGGGTGGGTAATAGAAAATGTTTTACGACTCGATCTGTTTATTGTTAAATTTCAACCTTTGTATGCCTCTTCTTTCATACCCACCCCGAAAAAAATTTCTCACCCTACTAAGGGAATTGTAAATATTAAAAATTACGATCAAAAATGTTTCCTGTACTCTGTACTTGCCCAATTGTACCCCGACCGAAATAGGCGAGTAAGCTATTATGAAATCTTAGAATCTAAATTAAACATGTCTGGGATTAGCTATCCTGTCAAAATTACCGATTTAGATAACTTTGAAAAATTGAACCCTGCTATCTCTGTAAATGTCTTTGGATTTGAAAACGACGAAATTTATCCCCTAAGAATAACCAAAGAAAAATTTAGAGCTCAACATGTAAACTTGTTACTACTGACTACTGACACTACCTCCCACTACTGTCTCATTACTAACATGTCCCGACTTTTAGCTCACTTGACTAAATACGACCGTGCATCTTACTACTGTGACTACTGCCTACACAGATTTCGTACTAATGACTCACTTACTAACCACTTACCTTTGTGTTCACCACACGGTGCACAAAAGACCAGACTTCCTACTGATGACGAAAAATACATGTCCTTCACAAATTACACTCTAACTCATAAAGTCCCATTCACCATTTATTGTGATTTTGAGTCCTTTGTCGTTCCAATCGACACAGCACTGAACGACCCTACTACTTCACACACTACCAACACTTTTAGGACGACTAGTATGACTTACTACGGGATTGACCCCTGTAACGTCTACTCTGCCCCCGGACTGGCATGGAATTCCATGCTGAAAATGACAGACGTACATCTTGAACTACTTACAGACATTGACCAACACCTCTTTGTCGAGTCTGGGATCCGGGGCGGTGTCTCCATGATACCCAACCGGTACGCCCAGGCCAACAACCCTTACTTACCACACTTTGACAACACAAAACCGACTAATTACCTACTTTATCTAGATTGTAACAACCTATACGGAACCAGTTTATCCGATAGACTCCCAGAGTCTGATTTCAAATGGATAGACCCACAGGACATTGACATTACAAACATACCCGACGACTCTGACACCGGTTACATTTTAGAAGTTGACTTACACTACCCTGACCACCTACACGACTTACACTCAGACTTCCCACTAGCCCCCGAACGAAAAATGGTGACATACGACATGCTATCGACATACTGTAGGGACTTGCTAGACGAACTCGACTATAAACCCCCCAAGACTGAAAAACTACTGACTACTCTCTCTGACAAAACCAAGTACGTTGTACACTACAAGACTCTAAAACTTTACTTACAACTTGGACTTGTACTGACCAAAATTCACAGAGCTCTAAGTTTTAAACAGTCTGCCTGGTTAGTCTCATTTATCAATTTTAATACGGAGAAAATAAAAGAAGCGAAAAATAACTTTGAAAAAGATTTTTTTAAATTAATGAACAACGCTACGTACGGGAAATCATTGGAAAATGTTAGGTCGCATATTGATTTTAAAACTAGTAAATAACGAAAAACAATTGGTTAAATGGACAGCTAGTCCCAGACTTAAAACATTTTTTGCTTACAATAAAGATATCGCGGGATTGGCTTTAAAAAAACAAACAATTTTCCTAAACAGACCCATTTATGTTGGATTTACAGTATTGGAAATTTCAAAATCAATAATGTACAACTTTCACTACAACTGGGCAATTGCAAAGTATGGGAAAAACATAAAACTTTGTATGACTGACACAGACTCACTATTCTACAACGTATATACTCCTGACGTTTACACAGATATGAAAAACGAATTACAAACTTTTTGACACGTCCGACTATCCACCTAGCCACCCATGCTACAGTGTAGAAAACAAAAAAGCGTTAGGAAAATTTAAAGATGAACTAAACTCAAATCCGGCTAGGGAAATAATTGGCTTGAGAGCGAAATGCTACTCCATTTTAAATTATGATCTAGAGGAAAAGAAGGTAGCCAAAGGCGTCCCGCAAAGTCGCAATAAAAAAACAATTAAAAACATGAAATGTACAAAGATTGTTCTTTTAAATCATTCGTTAAAAACTACATCCGCTTTAAAACATCCGTAGTGAAAAACATAAAATTTACACACAAAATACTTTCAAAATTATCACTTTCCCCCTTTGACGATAAAAGATACATCTTGAATAATGGAATTGATACACTAGCATACGCGACACCATTTAATTAGTAAAAAACGAGCTTTGAACACGATCATGATTTCATTAATAAAAAACCTAAAACTTACCAGTAACTCAAACATAACTTTGAAACAGAAAACAATAATCTATACACTTCAAACATAAAAAATTAATAAAAGAACAACTAAAATTGCATACTGTCAGAACGTCCAGAACCGTTAACCTCTGACTGACCACCACTCCCTCCCCCCACCACATCCATCCTTATCGCACTAATGGCGTCGATCCCACTACATCGGAACCTTTCTAAAAATATTGGACAGTTTCTTTGTATATATGAAGATTTGTACATAACTTATCCGTAAATTTGTAATATTGTAAATATTTGTAAATAACCGGGTCCTTTAGCAGTTTCAATGTACATGCAAAGTCTACGAGTAATACTTTGAGCAGTACCACACTGTTACAGGTTACTAACATGTCCGTAGAAACCCAATTTACGACATTGGATGGGCTCAACTCGTCCGTAGTGCAATATAAAACCTCGTACTGGGCGGACCTTCTTCTTGATTACGGTAACTCCTACGCCAGGTAAGTAATGTTAAGTTAGTTTTAAGTAAACTCTTTTACCGTCAACCTTTAAAAAACAATCTGGTAAAGTAAATTTGTTATAATATGGGAACACTTTTGTGAGTGTACATAACTAAAATTTATTACGGATATCTCCAGCTCTGTGTGAATTTCTATAGAATACCGTACATCGAGGTGAGGGTGGCCCAAATTCAATAAAAATCACCCGACTGTTCTCTAAGGCAGCCGTAAACGCGTAAGACCTGAGGCGGTCCTGCTGCTTGGGGCTGGGCTAATCCCCGTAAGGACCTTGAGTCGCAGGTCCGGGCCCTCGTAAAGGTACGTGTATGATTGAATGTTACCACTTATGGCTGGGAAACAGTATCCGTAGGTCCCGTGTGTGGAGGGAGAGTAACCTACAAAAAAAAGAAAAAAACACAAAACCTACTGTATAAACAGAATCAAAAATAATAGAAACAAATTTATAAATAAAAACACCTTTTGTAAGTCTGTACGTCACATTGCAAGGCTTCTCTAAGTAAAGTGATGTCTTTAATTACGAGGGACCCAAAAAATACAAAAAATAAATAAAAAAAATTATAAAAAAACAATAACTAAATAATACTGAGAGGTAGCATTTTTGTTGGTTGGCTACCACCGTTGTGAGCGAGGTTGGGGCTCATTACACTAAAATACCCGTGGGGAGATACCAGTCCTCTATCGGGCGCGTCCCATGGGAATTGGGCATTGCCCTTTCAGTTTTGCCTTCAGCTTACTTGAGGGTAGTGAGGAATTAAATTACTCACCGTGAAAAAAAACTGGTTAAATCAAAAAACCATTAATAAAATCTGCGAGAAAAGATCATACGTATAGTACAGAATCAGGAAGTGATTCTTAGTAAGATATGGTAAAACTTTATATAAAAAGAGTAAATTCCATCCAAAAGTAAGAAAAAAATCAAAATATTAGGTATCTCCTCATTCCCCATACCTGTCTGTAATCCCAACAAGTATTAGGTATCTCCTCACTCCCCATACCCGTCTGTTAATCCCAACAAGTATTAGGTATCTCCTCACTCCCCATACCTGTCTGTAATCCCAACAAGTATTAGGTATCTCCTCACTCCCCATACCTGTCTGTAATCCAACAAGTATTAGGTATCTCCTCAACTCCCCATACCTGTCTGTAATCCCAACAAGTATTAGGTATCTCCTCACTCCCCCTTACGTGTCTGTAATCCCAACAAGTATTAGGATCTCCTCACTTCCATACGTGTCTGTAATCCCAAAAAAGTTTTTAGGGATCTCCTCACTCCCCATACGTGTCTGTAATCCCAACAAGTTTAGGTATCTCCCCACCCTACCTAATGTTAATTTACAGCATATTTTACTTCCTGAAAAAGTAATAAGTTTCTTGTTTTATTTTACATTTTAAAATTTTATATTTGTAAAATTTTGTAGTTTAAACATGAAATATTAATCTTATAGTATTGTCAAATCAAACACAATCTTATAAACCAATCTTTTTAATATATTATTCATGAGGCCTTCCGATAGAAAATCATACTACTTTTCATCATCAAACTC